>JAPYZM010001721.1:0-27136 GCA_030522845.1 Psyttalia concolor
CACAATCGATTATCTCGAAATTCTCGAAATGTTGAAGCCACGATTCCTTATTGGCTGAAACTGAGCGACACTGCGCCAATAACTGTTATGGCGTCCAGTGTCACTAACCTCTCAAAATCATAACACGGCACGCGCTCCGTTTCTCTACAATACAGCGGGCGGTAGCCCGCGTTCGGGCTCGTACATTAAAATTTACATTTGTATACCATCATATTAACTTCCCGATAAGTAAGTTATTGTTTTCACCCCAAAAATGTCGAAAATGTCGATCTTTCATGGTCAGGAGAAGCTCCCCCATGGCTTTTGGAATGATGTCTGTGTGTGTGTGTGTGTGTGTCGTGTGTGTGTGGACCGCTTTTTTCGTTCACGATCCCGAGCGCATGAGTAACGCGATCGAAACGAATTTAGTCGCGATCGATAGGTCTTGTCTAGGACTAGACCTCATTAGGTTGAGCACCCCCTCCCGCCACCCGAACCTGAATTTAAAAAAAAAGGGGGTAAATTTGGATATTTTTTTGGTTACCCTTCTGGGCGCATGTGTAATGCGATCGAAGTGATCGAGATCGTGATCGATAGATCATCACTTGGTCAACATTTTATCTGCATGGGAGCAATTTGCCCCCACTCCCCGCTCCTTAAATTTCTACGTTAATATTTCAGCTTATCGGGAAGTTCGTTACGAGGCTCGTCAAGGGTCGAATAAATGAAAAAAATCGTGATGACCGGTAGTTCCAACATTTGCAAAAGATATGTTTTTAAATCGCTAGCTCTCCGTCGAATAAACGTCGTTAAAGAGACGAAGTGTTCGTGTGGTCATCCAGAGGAAGAATTCGACCACAATCTCGATAATTTAATGCGGCCACTCAATTTAAAGCAACCACAGAACATTCAGGACTTTTTTAAACATTCAGATAAAAAAATTTTTCAATGTTTTCCTGTCACAGAATTGGTAAACTAAAATTTTCACGAATTAAAAAAAAAATGGATGAATTAACAAATTTCCAAATAACCTTTGCAATTCTAACTTCTCGACATTTTTCTCTAATGCTTCCCATCTTGAGAGCCCTTTTGACACATTCACAATTTGCATAAAAAATTCAGTCACCATTAGACGTTAACCACTCCTCCTTTTTTATCCCCCTCTCCTCCATTCACCCGCGAATATACTTTTCTTTACCCGACGTACTATTTTCCCCAAGGGATATCAGGAAAGGTGTAGCTCGGGTGTTAAAAAACGAATCCCATGAAAAACCGTGTGCATACAAACGGGACTACCACCACCCAGACTTTCCCTGCCACCTCGTCCCTCGCCCTCTTTTTAAACCGGATAACTGGAAAGGAAATTGCACATAAAACTAACTTCTTATCACACGCCCAGAGTCAAGAACGTGCAACGCTCCCCCACCACCACCCTGACTCAAACTCGACGCTTTTTTTCCCAACGGTTTTCCGCCCCCTTTTGCCCCCTCCTTGCTGCCTACAATGTTTTGCCAACACCTTTAAACTGAGATAAAAATTCGATTAATACTCACATTCTATTGGAAGTGATTCGCATGCTGCCAGGAGGAGTCGAGCTGGTGTGGCACTTGACAGTCAGCCCTACCGCCTGGGATAGACGGCGAGAGCCGGAGAGCAAGGAAGAACAGACTGCCATGGGGGAGGAGGGGTAAATAAATAGAAGAAATTAAGATCGGTGCCGCGGGAGGAGACGCGAGCCGGTGAGATCGAGGGACTAGGCCCGACAGGTCGTTGCCACTGGCCGACAAAAAGCCGTTATCGGGGGAAGGAGGGCTTCAGTCGTTAATAAAACGTCGATTTTTTTCGGGTGGAAAACACCGAGTGAAGTACCTGTGATAATTTGTCAGCGGGTGGCTTGCGTTGAACTCTGTAAGACTCGAGACTCTGTCAGACTTTTTGAAAAAGAATACTGAGACTTTTGATGGGCGTTATTTTAAAATTGAAAAATGTCAATTTTTTACGAATGTCCAAACCTCAAAGTAGGAAATTTTAATCTCAGAAATTTTAGACCTGAAAGTAAACGGTTAATCCGCCTTTTGTAAGGATAAAGAAAAGACTTAAAAGTCTTCATTTGAGACTGTCAGAAAGTAAAACTTAAGATTCATAAATCTCGAGATAATTATTTCCAAAGACTCAATTTTAGACCTAAAAAGACAGTTTCCTTGAAAACCTTCAAAATCTTCACTCAAGAGGTAAAAGTTCAGAAATTACATTTTCAAAGCCCGAAATTAAGACTTTATAATAGAATATAATTCAATTTAACTTCACAAAAATTCTCAAACCGAGGCGTAACAAATTTTGTTCATAAAATTAAAAAAACTACTTTGAAAAAGTCGAATAAAATTTCTCGAAATACGGAAGTAATTATTTTATTATTTTACTGTTTTAAAATCAATCGCCCCCAATTAACCCCGAAAATTCATTCAAACCCACCACTTTACCCCTCCCCTCAATAAAAAATGATTCATAACCACTTTAAAACACATCTCACAATTTCAGATAAAATGTATAAAAATAACTTTCCCGTGTAAATGAATAAAACTCACGAACTTCAACGAATATTCGTTTTACGATTGCATACCCACGTCCAGTTCGCAAAACCCATTGCCATTTTACGACTGAAGGACAAGTTTTTCCCGTCATCTTTCAATTCTCGGTTACAACTCGTGGAAATGTGAAGATGAAAGTAAAGTGTCAATACACATGTCACACACGCTCCCACATCACCGCGAATTTCTACCTAAAAACAAAGAATTAAAAAATGAACAATTAAACATTTTTCTCCTCACCATCGCAAAACAAAATGATCCCCTCAAAATTTATTCCTTCACTTCATATCTCATTAAAAAATTACGACATTCAAATATTCAAAAATTCCCTCGAAAAAAAAAAATACCTCCCGGTAAACAATTTCCCGTATCAACTCAATTTATTATATCTCTCAACCCGCGAAAAAATATGAATGAAATTTGTTCATGAGAAAACATTTCTGGATAAATATTCCGGAAAAAAAAAATTGAACGAGCAATTTTTTTTTTCACGGAGAGCATTTTCCGAGGAGGGGAAAGAAATACCGTCGCTCCCTCACTAAACGCCTCCGCCACTCCCTCCCCCCACCAACCCGCGACCAATAATCATGGGAACCCCGTATTATGAGAATACTTCAGCATTAATAGTTCCGTGGAAATAACCGAGAGCTACGTCGTTCGTGTTTGAATCGAATTAATACGCTTTACTGGAGAGTTAACTCACCGCATCCCACCGCCTCCCTCCCGCCGTCTCTCTGCCAGCGTTGCCATCCAGCCGACGCATCCCACGATAGATTGCCAGCTGAATCGCTCTCTCTTCCTTCAATTCGACGCGACGAGAATGCTCGGGATTCGATTCTATCGCGTGCCGTTTGCGCGTCGAAATTCCAACGACCCCCTCCCCCCTTCCTCGCCCTGTCACCGTCCCCGGCCCCGCCACCGCCCCAGGGCGCCCACCACCCGCAGCTCGCCCACCTTTCAATCGGGTATACATTGGTTGTCGTGCACAGGATTGAATCGCGAAACATTGTAACGGAAATTTCCAATTACTACAGCTGCCGGGATGAGCCGTGAGTTCTATTGCATTATTGGGCTGAGGTGTCCTTTGTTCAAAAGCTCCGACGTGTTCGGTAATTGTGATTGACGTGGGATGAAACGGGTGCGATTTTTTTTTTTCAAACGCGGATTTTCTGTCAACAGCTGACTCCGGCACCTGTGGTCGCGTCTGATTGGCGGGAGAATGTACAACTAGCGCCGCGCGACTGGAGACGTAATGGTTGTGGGATTCCCCGGGTTCTGATCGTTATTCAGAGAATCTCAGGGGAGTTTGGCGATTTATCGATCGCTAGGGCCGTCTGGGGATGTCTTGAGGAGGAGATGTAAACGCAAGGTGAGAGATCAAGTCAATTTTCTCTGTTAATTAACAAGATATGTGTTTTTATTGACAACCAATTGTCTCTGGATGTGATTTTTTGAAATATTTTTTAAGTGGGAATTCTGTCAATAGCTGCCTCCAATGCCTGCGGTCGGGTCTGATTGGCGGGGGAATCTACAGCTAACGCCGCGCAGCTGGGGATTCGGCGATCATGGGACTCCTCGGATTCTGAGCGTTATTCAAGGATTCCCCAGGGGGTTTGAAGATTTATCGGTTGCTAGGACTGTCTTGGGAGTGTCTTCAGGAAAGGATGAATTTGAGGCATAAAAAATCAAGTGAATTGTTAATTATAAATTAACTAGTAATTTAAGTAGAATGTCTCCACTTTAAAGAAAGCTCCTGCTCATTTTATGTCATTCTGATGACGTTGAATCGAAGAGATAATAAAACAGTAGTACAGATTATTCTGACTATTGATATTTCCATACTTCCACGAGAAATTCCAATTCGTGGTGACACAGCAGAATTTAAAAAGCGAATATTTTGTTGGCAGCTGACTCGGGCGTCTGTGGTCGCACCTGATTGGTCGAACAACACACAACTAGCGCCGCTCACCTAGGGGCACGGGGATCGTGTGATTCCCGGGATTCTCATCGTTATTCCGGAAATCTCCAGTCGTTTGGAGAGTTATCGATTGTTGGATGCGTCTCGGGGGTATCTTGAGAGTGGCGATCGGCAGGAGGGCTGTATATTAGGGTTACTTTTTGAGGAGAAGGTGGAGGCGATGGAGTTGGAGCTGACGAAGGTCATTTCGTGGAGGTGACGCGTGGGACTGAATGGCAATGTATTCCTACGTCCTTTTAGAGTTTTACATTTCCTTGTGGGAGGGATATCCTTGGAGACCCTTGATGACGCAAAAAAGCGAGATATTTCGTCATTGGCGAGATAAATTCAGGGGACGAAACAGACCAAACGATTAGTCTGATCTCACCCTTGAAATGAAAATTCTGAACCTAAAAGATCCTTTTACAAAATTTAACATTCAATCTACCCCCAAGACATCTCGATCGATCCTATGACAACCTTGACGTACAACTTACCCACTCCCGAAAAATTTGGCACTGATCAAGCCTCATTTGCCAGGCGATTTAATCCCAAGTACCTTGTCAATTTGCATGGAAGAAGCCTTCACATCATTCCCATCCCGTGGCACATGTACTACCGGTAAAACGCCTAGGGACGGCCTGCTCTCACTTTTAATCGACCATTATCGACAAGTGTCACTCCTTGTGATTCTTCCCTCTTTCTTTATTATCCACCAAGTGGACTGCCTCGGGTGGCCAAAACGATGTCATCCGGTGTCTTCCTCAGTGTCACCAATTGCCAATGGCGTAGCCACTATATTTCACATAACACTGGAAGAACTTTTGTTTTCCAAGGTAAAAAGAAGTATTTGGTGTGAAAAAGTGTCTAATGGGTGGGGCCGGAGGGGGTGCAGGAGAGGCGAAGGAGTTCAATTGGGATCAGGTTGTGCTACAGAACTGCGGGGCTCGTTTAATCGTAGACTGTATTGGCGCTGTGGGGGCTAAAAGGAAAAGAGCCCAGAGTAAATAACGGCAAATCTACGTGACCTGTATGGACACTGCAAAAGCATCCCAATGTTGTTGCTTTTTTTTTCTCTCTCTCTCTCTCTCTTTTCGTCTTCCTTTTTTTCCCCCGTTTTTTATCTCCTGCCTTTGTCCTTTTGTCTCTTTCAGACCCACATCTCTCCTTGTATCGTTTCGGAAGAACGCAGTGCGATCAATAACTAGGAGTGGTGAGAAGAAATTCTATGGTGAGGCAGGAATTTAATAACATCCGATGGATTTTTCGGGGGGGCCACCGCATTATTGAGGATTTCTATTGAATTCGGGGGAGTTGGGATTATGGGAGGTTCCGGAGAGGAGTTTATATTTCTTGGGAATGATTGAGATTCTCGTGTCGTCCGGCCATTTCTTGGATGAATGACATTCGGTGGGGGCATTTTTTTTTGTGGGCTCGCGTGATCAATTCATTAATTTGGGGATTTATTGGGCATTTTTTGGAGTCATGAATCCGGAGATTCATTTATCTTTGTCGCTGAATGAATCAAGTGGAGGAGGAAAGCGGCTGATAGGCATTTTGGGTTTTTTACCGGCGAACACATTTGGGGGAAAAACATTAATAATTTCTTCTAGTCGTGAAAATAGCTTTCTCCGAAAAATACTATTAAGTGTCAATTGGGAAAGTTCGGTTATAAAATCGTGTAACTCCTCCCTGCGCTCTTTAATGAATATTTCTTGGGAGAAATATGTTTGCAGAAAAAAATATAATTACAATAAAATCTCAGGAGAGTTCTGATAAAATTTCTTAAGAATTCCTTAGATAATTCAATTTTTTTCCTGCATTTTTTTCTTGTACTCATCTATTTTTTAAAACTGTTGAAGTAAAAAATACAGAAATAAATCTGAATGGCCACGTCCTACTCTAGTTGCATTTTTAAAAAATCCATCCAAAACCAATGACCAAATTTAACCGCAAGGAATTTTTCTAGAAAATATCCCAATAGAATAAGTCGTACAGAAAACCGAGTTCTATTGGTTTTCTCCTAGAGGACTTTCTTCATTGAGGATTTCTATTGATTGAAACGACCGAACCAGTTGTAAAATTTTTAACTACAACAAACACTAGTAGAAAATTCAATAGAAATCCCATTAATTTTTTTTCGCGAATTCACCAGGTGTTTTTATTTATTTTTTTACACGTAATTCGTTTTTGTCCTCCGTTTTTATCACTCAGCCTGAAAACTATGATAGCCGACCGCTGAGATAAAATAAAATACTGTCCGTCGTCCTAGAAAAAAACTCAATCAAGAACGGAAAATATCGCACCAACGGGTGGTCAGCGAATCCCTCCGAAGAACCCCGGATTAATTCTTTTTATCGCCTTCCATGAGGGATGCGATACGTATAAATAACCCAACGGCATCTTCCAGGTCGTCGAAAAAATTGTTACTGTTGGATCATGAAATTCTATCGTTCCTCATAAAACTGCCAGAATCATCGAGGGGATCATGGAAATACTCACAAACAGGAAATCGATTTTATTCCTTAAAAATTCGAGTTTTTTCGCGTCTCTTACATTTTTTTTCTCGTTGAGAATGAAAAGAGATTGGATAAAATGCACAAAAAACTTATAAATAAAGCAATCCATCTATGAAAAATATAAATGTGTAAATAAATAAAATTATTCATGAGTGCAATAGAAAATTTACTTTCGAAATTTGTTTTGTTTTGTTTATTTGATAAATCTATATGTGTACAATTTTCTTTATAGAACTCATTCTCTCGGGATTATTTGTACAAAAATTTTAATTTTGAACTAATGGAAATAAACGAAAATGCAATGCAATAAATTGAAAAAATTTAGAGACAATAATACCTATTGAAAATTGAAAATCCATTGACTATTTTCTACCGACTCGACATTCTTCAAAAAACCGCTGATTTTTCTATAAAATTTTCGGCCAGTCCACGCAAACATGTGAATTGAAAAAAAAAATTTTAAGACAAATGCCGACATAAAAATTCGTGAAACCGAAGGATCGAAATGTAACGTAACGAATAAAGGATGTGCGGGCTGAGTTAAATGGGACAATTTTCACTGCACCTCATAAAAAAGAAATGAAGGAATGATGGTCTATCCGGGATTTGGACATGGACCCACCCGACAATAAATAATAAAATCGGTAGAATTCTGACCTGAACCACTAGGTTTTATAGCTCCGATTGGTCTGAGCGAAGGAGTTCGTTGAACCCCAGACGTTTGTGATGCCTCATTGTCTTATTAGCTTAATTATGAGCCAAACACGAACGATCCTCTTAATTATCTCAAGGCGTTTCGTGCAACCGCTAACGACTCTTTCGGCTTTGTTGTCAGTTACCTTGTGTCTGATCGGGTATAATGAGAGGGTGAGTACTGCTGTAATCTAGGGGTATCTAAGACATCAAATGTTTTCGAACATCGGGCTTTGCTTGACTATTATGCGAGCAAGTTAACACGCTCCAGACGATGTTCAATTCATTTTCAATTTTTGTTTATAGTTTTTACTCCATTAACTTCGTTTAATATTAATTTATTTTATTATATTTTATACGACACGGATTTTCTACTGTACTTTATTTATTTAGTAATGGGTGGGGGCGTTTTTTTCATTTTTTTGGCCCAGCTTGAGCCGACAATATTAGTCAACCCTGGAGACAGAAAAAAAAATTCCCTCCCATTTTCCAATTTTGATATTATAATTGTACCGAGCGGTTAGCTATCAGAGTGCAAAATTTGATCAGTTAACAGTCGTTTTAATTTTTTAATTATAAACATTTCGTTTTTAACAAATTTAATTACCTGCCAATGAATTTTTCACTGTTGCATTAATTGAAATATTCGACTACCAAAATAAAATGGGAAATGATATTTCGTCGAAGTACTCAACGTTAAAAAACAAACTGCATGAAATAATATTTTCATTTTATGCTGGCGAAATTTTTAGCGCTCGACAATAAAAAAAAAAAAAACTTGTCGGAATTTCAAGCCAAAACTATAATCCTTAAACCAAGAACTGGAAATTCACCCCGAGCAATAACTGAATTCCGAACAACTATTTCGAAGAGCATTAAATCTCCAATCACTCTCGTGAAATTGAAGATTTAGTGCCGCCGAGTTTTATTGCCCTGTTAATTGATTCATGAAAAACTAAAGCCATTGCTTTCATCACCAGAATTTATAGTGTTTGAGAAACAGCAATTCGTTATTTATTTTTTTTTTTGCTTTACAGGTGGATTGAAGTTTGCCCATTTGTGTTATTGATATGTGTGTGCTGTGGGTCAAGGACGAAGAACGCAACTTCGGCTGTAACGAGGCTAATACGCTCCGTTGGATTTCCCCAGGGCTCGGGAATGGGGGTAACAACCCATCCATCATTCTTGATTGACTAATAAGTGACATTATTTTGGTTGTCCTGTCTCAGTACCACTGGGTATTAATTTACGGATCAGGATCATTGGGTGGGGAAATATTCAAGGGGAAAATCAAATACCGTCAATGGAAAAAAAATATTGAAAATAATTTCTACTTATTTCAAACGAAAAGTTAACTGAAATAAATTCAGGCGAAAGTACAACTTCGAATAGAAATTTCTGGCAATCATTTAATTCTAATAACCTCTCGATTCATCAAACGTCTGAAATACCTCAAATTTCATTCTTCCAGTTTTTTAATAAAAGAGTGAAGTGTTTAGAAACGAATTGGATTATATTTGGGCATTTAATTAATTCCAAAGAACCTTGGAAGTTGATCCTATTTTAATTCAAGATGAATGCTAGAAAAAAACGCATTTATCTATTCGTTTTTATCCATTCATTATTCTTTTTTTTATTCATTTAGTTTATTCTTGTCGTAAAATACCTAGCGCATTCCATTACATTCATCTTTTGATCCAGATATTTTTCGCCGTTGGAATTCCGCTGGATATCCCTGACAAATCCGTCTCTCTGGCGTTTTACTTCGAAGCTAACTACATTCTCCCTAACGAAAAAAATTCAACTTATTTTGAGTATGGCGAGTATTTCACTGGACGCGGAGTGAACAGAAAAATGGCATATGATTTCATCCAAAATAAGTTAGAGAGGTAATGTCTCCTTTTTCCATTTTCAATTTCAATCCCAAGGGTTTTAACTATTTCAACTTCACTCGTCCATTGTTTGCGTTATAACGTATCAACAATTCAAATAATATTAGTTGTAAATCTCGATTTTTCATTTTAGATCTATTTTCTTCAACAGAAAAATGAGTCTAGAAAAAACGAAAAAATCACGAGAAATATTTAAGAGGAATAAATCTTAAGAATCTTCTTAGACTAATTTAATTTGACATAAATGGATTTTGAAGAAATTTTTGTGTGGCGTACAATTAATTCTAGTATTCATTTAATCTCCAGATAATGTCTAGTTATTATCCATTTAGAATTAGCCACAAATTATCCCCTGAAGTGATTAAAAAATTGATAATTGAAGTGAAATAATTCCCATTGTTTTCAGTGCGGGCTACCCAGGCAGAAGATGCTTGCTACGAGCTATTTGTGAAGCATCCAATGGATTTTTGCTGGAAAATGGTCTAGTGGGAGATATCCTCCACCTATTCCTCACGTAAGAGAATTCAATTCTGGAATGACTTCAATCTCTGGCATGTTCGTCACTACGTGAACTCTTTCTCGAAATAAAATGTGCAAAATATTTAGTTTACGTCTGACAGGCTCTGAGCTATTTTTCGAAGATTAATTATTTTCATGGGATTTCCCCTCGCACCCCAACACGTCCCTCTCTCTCTCCCTCACTCGCTTTCCCGCTCGGCTCAGGAGTTCTACCAGTTTCTCTACACAGAAGCCTCACGATAATTAATTACCCTCCTTTGACAGTATTCTTCCACATTCTCCCCCATAATTGAGTTCTTCTAATGAAATGAGTTGATAAAACATTCGTTGATGGCGTAGTCATGGCATACTTTTTTAACCAGTCGATGCTTTAATAGTTGTTATTTTTTTTAGTTAGTATTTTTTTATTCTCCCGCTGCTGCATTTTTTTCTGAATTTCATTAAAGAATTATATCCAGAGAACATTATTCTACGTTTAATCTTGAAAATTAATCGAGCAATTTTGTCAGCATTTTTGGTCCCTCCCAAAATCAATAATTAATCAAATTTAATGACACTTTGTACTAGCACCTCCGAATAGTTTTCTTCGAAAACTGACGCAAATGTTAATTTGTTTACACTCATCTTTTGAAAAATGACCTCATCAAGACATAAAAATTTGTAATTTCTTATTGTTGAGCAGATCTACGGCATCTTCCCCTCGGCTCCCCTTTTGAACGTATAAAATCTTAATAATTTATAAAAATTCGAATAATTTTGATACGAAGTAGTACATTAATTCAATTTCACAGAAAAATTATTTGGAGTTGCTATAGGCACCGATTACGTCATTATTAATGTGATGCTTAGTTTTAATTTACTCATGAAAATAAAGCGTCAATCTCCGAAATTTTGGGAGACTTTAAAATGTAATTAATTGATGAAACTTAAATACCTTTTAATTTTAGGCCATCATCCTCCAAAGCCGAGGACTTACCATCGGAGATAATCCACGCAGAGAATCTCCCCAATTGTCTCGAATACTGCGACTGCCCCCTCAGCATCTTCGACTTGTCCACACACATCTAATGAATCAATTCGACTAACCGCAATGACTCTGTATTTATTTACAATCATAATAAAATATAAAAATTGGATAACAATGATTAACTTGAGCCAAACCAGTCGGTGCCCATGGCTCCGAAGAAAGCAGCGGCTCCAGATTTAATTGTCGAGCTAGTCATGTCGTTTTTCGTGTGCTCCTTCACTGGTACTTTCTTTCGCTGAGCAGAGAAAAAACAGAAATGCAGTGGACGTTTATGTCGGCGAATTGAATTTAACACAGCGTGAGAAAATAGTTGAACACATGAAAAATAGGGGAGGGTTAATTACGGCTCATTCTGGGAGTGTTCGGGAGTTTTTAATTGATGGGGAGAAAAACTCTAGGGGAAAATATATTTTACATGCTGAAAATAGAGCTGGACGCGATTCTTAGAAGTTTATTTCCATTCAAATATTCGGAGTGTAAATATTTTTTTTATTTACATCGATAGCAAATTTTGGGGATTCTTAAATATCAGGGGAACTTCTGGGGGCAATCCAGAATTTTTCGATAGTTATTGAGAAATTGTCATGAAAACATTTCAAGCATTTATAAAATCAAAAACTGCATTTAGAATGCAAACTCTTTTAGCGTTTGAAAAAGTCTCAAAAAACAAAACTTCCCTCGTAATTAAATAATTTAGTTTTTGTACTGTGAGATATAGGAGTCTCAGAAAAATACTTGGAGTCGGTTTCAGAGGTTCTAATTTTCCGGACAGTTAAAAAATTTCATCAGAAATCCAATGCCGTTGAATTCCGAGTGCTACCTTCTTTCGATCTCAAGAAATTAAAAAAAGAGAGTAACGAAAAACTATAGGCACTTTCGGAATCCAAAGACCGTTGTTGTTTAAAAGAATCAAATCATCTCAAATATATTTCTTCATTTATATAGTTTGTTAAGGTATTTGTTGGTAAAGTGACAGTTGAAATGTAATTATCGCTCCCAGAAACACCCGTCCTTTTTAAAATTCCGTTAAATTGTGGTCCAGCTCCATCAGAAAATAAAGACAATTAGAACAATACATAAATTTCCAAAGATAAAATCATCAAGCGTGAAAAAAGCCGCCAGTACCAACAAAAAACAAAAGAACAACCCGTCATTACCTGCTTACCTCAAGCAAACGCCAATCTAAAGATACACAACGTATGGTAAGAACATAATGTGCGACTAAATATCAAAACGACGATATAAATTTTCCATTCGTCCTACATTTGAAGAACCTGAGACTGAGGGACTACGAGAAATGTTTACGATACCTGTGTTTTATCTGGAATAGCCACGGGAATTAATGGCAAATTTCTGGAAGGTACTGTCACTGCCAGCGGTGGAAACCATGGGGAACCAGTGCAAACTGCTAGCACCCCCGGAGGATCTGATATCGATTTTCCACTGTCGACTAATTCTCCACGTGCACCAAGAACTGAGTGTAACTGCTCCAAGTGAGACACGAGATTTCCAAATATTAGCTGGAAATTTCAAATATTTATGGTGATAAATTATTCGTGAGTTTATTCTGTATGGAAAAAAGATCCTCTCGAGAATTCTTTCTATGAATTTTGCAGAAAATTTGTGGAAAAATCTTCTACTTTTCTGTTTACGCGTCAGTTCGCCAATTATTTCTGTTTAAGAAGAATTCTTTTTAAAAAATGGAAGAATCTCTCGAGATTTCTCTCAATAAATTTTATCAAGCACATTTTATTAATTATAGTATAAAATGACGAGGCGTTTTTCTTTAACAAAATCTCATTAAAGAATTAAAAGATTAAAAGATTGTTACAGGAATTTCCTTCAAGAATTTTGTAAAAATTCCCAGAGAGAATTTTCAATTCGTTTAACTTTGGAGTATCACTTGATTCTTTCACTTATTTAATACGGTTCTTTTTAGAAAATACAGGGAACTCACAGGCGAATCTCCAATTTTTTTATGTGGACAGTTTAATATTTTGTTTGTATATAATGAAAATCGATATTACAACTATTCTCCTGAAGAAATTGAAAATAACGGAGCGATTTGTATTTCTTTGATCAACTTACCAAAGTCCGCTGCACACTCTTCTTCACATTGACGTGAATAAACGGATAAAATACATCGGAATCAAAGGGATCGATCCTCCCCAAGATGCCATTACAGATCTCCTGTGACCTGTCCACAAATTCCTTTTTCTCCCTGGGAACCAGGAGCATTGTCACATACTTAACGTCTAGAAGAATCTGAAACGCTTGTTTCTGCCTCAAATCCCCCTTGAGCACTCCCTCGTAGTACTCAAATAGCTCTTCAACGAGATTATAACTGAACTCGTTGACCACTCTCTTAGGAATCGTATGAGGAATTACCTATGACGACAAAAATAAGTGATAATCATTAAATAATTTGATTTCATAACAACATTAATTCACATTCTAGAGCGACTTTTTTTACCTCTACCTTAAATGATTGTAATCAAATATTTTTTGCTCATTGGTATAAAAAGATTTTCAAAACCTCGCGAAGTATTTTTACAGGTATTTCTTCCTCAAGGAAAAATTCCTAGATTTCGAAAAAAGTGTCGATCCTATCGTAAATTTCAATTAAAGACTTGAGAACCGAATCAAAAGATGAATGGAGAAAAAATAAATAAATAAATTTTAGTCAACTAAAATATTATAAAATCGAAATTGTCAGAACATAATTAAATTTGGAACGCAAAATCACGAATTGGAATGAGTTCTTTGAGAAAAATATTGGCAAGATCTCGTCAATTATTTCTATTTAGATAGATCAAAAAATAATTCAATAATAGACAGAAAATATCGTCCACCTTATTGAGATCTTTGGTGACAGCCGCCAGGAACTTCTGGAGGGAAACCGAGGGTTGATAAGGCACCAGAATTTCCGACTTGATCCTCTTCCCCTCCTCTCCCTCCTCTTCAATAGTGACCCTCTCCCACTCGGAGACAATACTTCTAATTCTCAGTCCATCGACAGGCTCAGAAGCCAACAATCTGCTGGAGTGATCCTTCAGTCTCTGCCTGTAGCAGTTCACCCAGATCAGCCAGATATTCATGGTCTCCTCCCTCAACTTATCGCAGACATTTTGCCACTTGACATTTGTAATTGTCAATCCCGAAATCTTAGACAGTGTAAAACATTTATTCAAACTCGGACAGATGGAGGTTATCGCCTGGAGAAATCGCGCTAGAACAATTGCATTGATCTCTCTCTTTCCAAATTTGGGAGATTCGTTTGTGCAATCGAATCTTATGAACTCCACAATATTTTCCGTCATGACTGCACTGACCACCTGGAGGTGCTCCTGAATGGCTCCTCTGTCCCAGAACTTGTCGATTACTGAGGATAAAGTGAGAGTGAGGAGGTCTGAGGAGACTGAGGAGACATTCTCCGATTCGTAGAGGTATTGCTCCAGATCGGCGAGGAGACTGTGGAGGCTCTTGTCGAGGTCCGTGCAGAGGGTCACTAGGTTCGAGGAGTAGCCTCGCGCCTTCATCAGAAGCGAACGCTTCACCTCCACTGAACCGGACTTCGAGAGCTTCTGGGGAATGTCCAGCGGCGAGTCCTTCCAGATGAACCATCTGGTGTCGAAAAATTTTTAATTATTCGTTCAGTAATTATTATGATTTTCAGATTTTTTATGACGAGTTATGAGTAAAATTAAATTTAAAAGATAACTTTAGAACTAACGCTCTCAATTTTCTTTTTTTATGACGACTCAAACGGAATGAGAAGTGTTGAATTATTACAGAGGATTTGAGAGTACAATTTGGCAAATTTGCAGCTGCTTCTCAATGTTTTCTTCAGTTACCAAATCAGAATTTGGTCGAGTCAATTGAGTTGGATTCTTTCATAAAAACAAAGCGGACATACAATTTTTAACAATTATTTCCATGTTAAGCCAATGAGTTCTGTTTTTCTAAAATAAATAACTTTGTTGATAAATCAATTTATTTATTTCTGTTCCTAACGTTGACGAATTATTTTTTAATCGATTTACCTCAGGTCATCCTCTGGAAAACTGAACTTCTCGTTTGGTAGTTTGGAGAGAAATTCCGTGATGCTGGATTTCAAATCACTTAGAGACTCATCCAACCGAATTTTTATGATCTCCTTGACCCGATTTGTAAGCAATGGATGGAAGAATTCGGTCCAGAAGTTGATGGGCGGCGTTGACAGGTCCTTCCAGATATTCGTCCAGTTTTCAGGGAGCTCAAGGGATATCGATTCCTCTCGAATATTGAAGATCCCTCGGACTGAGGTCACGAGCTTCAGGAGATTCTTTATCGAGAGTGAAGTAAACTCTCGGACCCAGGAAAACCAGTCGTTGAGTTTTTTCGTCAGGTCTGAGGGGGAGAGCTCGTGGAACTCACCTTTTGCGAACGGCTTGTGGTTTTTCGTCACTGAGGGCAGATATTTATCCAAGAGTTGTGGACTCAGGTCCAGTTGGGAGAGCATCGTTGAGGCTTCTTGGTCCGAAATTGATTTTATGTGATGAGAAATGAGGCCGTGATTGTGAGAAGCCGATTCTAAAACAACAAAAGAGTCCGAATAAATGACCTAATTAAAGCGTTCTATTGTAAATTATAAAAGGCAATTTTGAATTCTCTATTGAATGATTAAGAAACAATGAAAAGATAATTTGGATAAACTGATGAGCTAATGAATGACTAGGTATAAATAAGTTCAACTTCAATAAAAAAATATAAAATTTAAATTTCTTTCACATACTTATAAAACAGGAATGGATGAGGGCAACTGTATCCATTAGAAGTTTGACACACAGTTTAATCCTGTGTCTGACACTGTGAGGGCTCTCGTCCTTAATTATGGACTCCACAGCTTTACTCCTGAATTGGATTAATTTTTGGATGAGATCCTTCGAGCTTGTCTTCTCCATCAAGACCAGGGAAGACAGGCAATTGGCGGCTACCTAAAATGAGAACCGAAATTTGTTTTCTAATATCTATGGACAGAATAAAATCAATGAAATTGTCTAAATAATTACCAACAAAAGAAAAAAAAACAATAAATTTTCCTAATCGATAATAAACCAACAATTAATAAAACAATATGACCAAATTATGGTCACTCGGGATTTGTCAAATATCAAATGAAATTTGAAAAGACGATGTCAAAAAAGCTATCCAAAATGAAAAATCAAATCCTCTTGGATAATAAAAGGAATTGAATAAGACTGGTCTTTCGGAATTTCTCAGTTGAAATTTGAAGTAAATAAATATCAGTTCTCATAAAATTTACTCACCTGGGGAGTTAAATCCAAAGACTGAAGTGTCTTGGAGCATTCCCCCGAGATAACACTTCTAAAATTATTAATAATGCACCATTGTTTGCCCACAAGTGGATATCTCTCGTTCAGAACAGACTGTCCAATTTCAAAAGTCAGACTGTAATTAATATGCTGTCCTAAGATAAATAATTGACTGGCTCTGAGGATATCCCTGTCATCAATCGCCGACCAGATGTGCTCCGGGATATCCATGAGGATTTTTATCTGCACAACTACTGAGTCGGAGACGTCAGTCTTCAGTCTACTCATCGGTTTCTCCGGTGGGTCCAGTTTGAAACCGATTAGGTACTTCTGCTGGAGCTCCCGAAATTTATCCTCAATACCTGCAATCCTCTGCGTCACGTCCGACGAAGTTCTCTTCATCTCGGCTATAGTGTCCGCTGCTTGGATTAAATCTCGATATCTCTCTCTGGATTACAGAGAAAGTTAATCATTAGTCCTAATTAATAATGTAATCATTGGTTGTCGTTTGATTTTATTGATGAGTACAATTGAGTCATAAATTGATGGTTGAAATCTGATTATTATTGAGTCAATGCAAAGTTTTGAATTATTCCAGATGATTTTTCATTTTTACGGAATACTCTGAAGGCAATTTTTCTCAATAGAAATATTTATTGTTTAAAATAATGGGTAATGAGGGAAATGCAAGGAAAACTTTATGTTTTCCTCTGGATTACAGCAAAAGTAAAATCATCAGCTGTACTAGATTCTCTTTTATTAATTATTAAAATTCATGTTTAAATTAATCAATTAAAAATATTTATTTTTTTACACTGGACAATGAAGGAAATTTCGAGAATTGATTTCAGTTTCTCTCTTTGAAAAATTTAGAACTGTTTTAAAAGTATTCTTTATATGTCAAAATTCGAGAAGTTGAGAACATTCCATTAATTTTTGATTTATCTCAGTTGGGATCAGGAAATTTATAATGTCATAAATAAAACAACAGTTGTTATTGCAACTGAATTTCGAGAGTGAGCTTAGAAAAATATGGGAAGGTTGCTAGCATATTTTTTGGGTTTAATTACATAATAAACTTTTATTTAACATTCTAGACGAAAAATCGAATTATTGATGAATTAATATCTCGTAATAATTTCAAGTTTCAACTGGAAAACGAGAATTAAATTAGATTATTATAATTTCAATAATGTCATAAACTGCATAGCTTTTTATAGAAAAAATTGTCAGTATTCTTTGATTAACCCAGTATTGCAAATCCCCTACTAATAATTAGTTATAAAGCTTTTAAAAGTATTCTTTATCTGTCAAAATTCGAGAAGTTGAGAACATTCCATTAATTTTTCATTTATCTCAGTTGGGATCAGGAAATTTATAATGTCATAAATAAAACAACAGTTGTTATTGCAACTGAATTTCGAGAGTGAGCTGAGAAAAATATGGGAAGGTTGCTAGCATATTTTTTGGGTTTAATTAAATAATAAACTTTTATTTAACATTCTAGACTAAAAATCGAATTAATATTTCGTAATAATTTCAAGTTTCAACTCGAAAACGAGAATTAAATTAGATTATTATAATTTCGATAATGTCATAAACTGCATAGCTTTTTATAGAAAAAATTGTCAGTATTCTTTGATTAACCCAGTATTGCAAATCCCCTACTAATAATTAGTTATAAAGCCCCTAACCCACCAAAACTCTCTACATTTAACAACCAATATCTCCAAATTGGCTGAGTCAAATCGAAGAAATTTGCTCTCATTACAAACGTAATTACAGAATCTTAAAAGCAAGACCAGATTACCCAAATTGGATCATTCAATCACCAAAAATCAAGCGTTTAACAAATAATCATACCCAACAAGGGTTCTCAGCTCCACTTTTTTCCAATCAATTTCCACCAGAATCTTCTTCTGTATCTGCTCAATTTCCTTGATTGTATGCTCCTCGAATAACTTCGTGATGTCAAGGTCATGATAATTTTTATTGCTACCGGACATTGCGGTAATGATTTATATTATTCAAAAACTGAAGCTGTTATTGTGAACTGTCAGATTGAGGTTTGGTACTGCTAATTCAGGTTAGGACCACGACGACACTTTGAAAAGTGTCTTCCTCTGTACATCATCACCGGGTGGTCACTCGCACTCGTTTACCGACCGGCGATAACAATTAGTCAATAGCAGTTAAAAAGTCGCTTTAAAAATTCGCTTACCAATCGTCGATAATCTACACTCGCCATTCGTAACATCAGATAATGAGAAACTCTTTCAATCGGATAAAATTGTCAAAATTTATTCCCATAATAATCGAACCTCATTTTGAAAAACCCAAAGTATCAAAATGGCGTTACATTCTCCAGATTCCGTTCAGAGTTTTAAAAAAAATTTTGCTCTTCGTCGATTACAAATTATTAATTAAACAAATAATTAAAATTACCTCAAATCGTTTCATCCTTTCTCAACTGACTTGACTAAACCGATTTTACTCAATTGCCAATATCTCCAGTATTAAGATCCCAATTTGAATAAATCAACTTTCATTTTGAAGGTGAAGAAATTATCTTGGAAATGGCCTCTATTTTTTTGAGTTTGACTCAGCCAATCGCGAGCTACTAGCTCTAGAAGAACAATGAGTAGTGCTCCTCTAATCGAGCGTTCACGCGAAAAAAAACTAAATTCAGTTTTTACGAAATATCTCCAAACCTACGGGATCTATCGAAATTTTGATTAGACCCTTTTCTAGAGCTCCGAGGTCGCCCTACAAAAAAGGTAGTACCAAAAATTTCGCCATCTCGCTTACCTTCCGAGTTATTCCCCAAAAAACGAACCACTGATCAAATTGCGTCAAGTACGACAAGAGAAACAAAAGGCATTCCCTCAACGTCAAATATCTCGGGTCTCCCCGAAGCGATTCCAAAAAATCAAATTTCATTTTAAAGCTAAATAAAATACCTTCAAAATGACCCAAAGTTCTTTGAATTCTACTCAGCCAATCCCGAGATATTGTCGACTGAATGCGGCGCATTTTGCTTCTCGTGCGCGGACAATTGACAATCGGGAGGCGGGAGTCAGTCCGCGCATGCGTAATTTCTCCCCTTGGTCTCGTCGTTCGGCGTTTTCTTTCAGTGCGACTCGTTCCGCCGTGGAAGGAGGGTCGATTTTATTTCAAAACACCGGGACTCTAACCTCTCGTTCCGGTGTTGTTTATTCGTTACAATTCGGATTTCGATCAGTAGTTCGCGATTATTTCTCGCGAATCCTTCATGTTTACTCTCTCAATTACGTAGCATTACTCGCCGGGAGAAATTAAATCGTGCATGGGTGCCAGTGTTGCTGTGGAGGAAACAGTTTGGGATTATTATTTTGGTTGAGCAAAGGATCGAATCATGAGTGCAATTTCGTTTTTGTGTGTGTCTTTTGGATTTTTTTGGCTCGTGTCCACCGGAGCCGAGGGGAGAATCAACTGCGACGCGGTGAGGCCCTACTTCGAGGCGCAGGGATTTCCAGCCAGTGATATCCCCAAGGATCCAATATCATGTGAGTAGAAATAAAAAAATTAATTCAATGAATTCATTGGACAATGGCAACAACCAAGGGCACCTTGAAAATGGAGAATGCACTCCAATATCGAGAAATCGACATTATTCAACAATCGATAGCTCGCGATCTAATGAAGCAATTTGGATGAATGAAATTTGTTTTTCAAGCCTGCAAAAATCTCTTCAAGATGAGATGTCAATTGGGCAATTTCACTCAGCCAATGGCGCGCTATTGAACATTGAATATCGAATTTTTACCGATAGTCAGTTTATGCTAGTAAAGCCTTTTGCACCGGTGATGCAATCTTCAATTGCGAATATCTCGACATTGACACGATGAACTGCAGTGATCGAGGTCTCATTTCAAACATACGATAATTATCTTTAAAATGAGACCGAATTCATCCGAATCGCTTTGTTTAAAGTGTAGATATCGATGTTTAAAAAAAAGTAGCGCTCCAAAAAAGTAATGCATATTTTTAACTTTTTGCTTCTATTAATTATCATTGCTTTCGCGGTCTTGATTAAATTAGGGATTTTTGTTAGGGACACTTGATAATTCAATCTTGATAATTTATTGATGCAATCTAATCAAGAATTCATGCGGCTTCATCTCCCCGGAATCAATATCGACGTTAGAGGGTATGTAGGCGGATTGATCAATCAAGAGAATGAGACAGGGGCGAGACGTAGTCTTCAATCATGAATAACTCTGGTTTGGTAGAGTAAAATTGAAAAAAATTGGTCTCATTTTCAACGTCGTTTAATTATCTCTAAAATAAGCCCTAATTTAACCGAATTCCATTATTCGGACCGGAGATATCGATCGTTTAATGAAAGTATGTTGCCCGACAATTTTTCGCCCCTAAATAACTCCGATAATTGTTATAAAAAAAAATTAATAACTCGGCAACCGCAGAGTGAAATCGCAAAAGTAAGGTCTCATTTTCAAGATAATTACATTATCTTTGAATTGAGCCCGGATTCGTCCGAATTCCATCGGCTGGACAGCAAATATCGATCTTTTGATAAAGTCATGTTGAGCGATTGACACGTGGAAATGACAGATCCTCCGTTTCTCTTTATTTAATAATAATTGCTAGGATGGAAATTAATTAGATATTATATCACTGGTGGGGTATGGAGTGATGATGGTGAAGTATACAGTCTACTTTGAAACGCAAAAATTCCGATGAATTGAGGGGGAAAAAGGACGAGACGAGGGGGAGTGAAATAAAATGAGCATGCGGTCGAGTGCATGTAAATGGAATACATGGTATAACCAATCGGTCTCTTTGGTTTGCGCGCGTCCGACTGAAAGGGATTCGCGGATGTAAGAGGGACCGACAGCGTAAAAAGAGCAGGCTCTCGTGTCTGGTCGCTTTTTCTCGCCGTCCGAGGAGCCTTTAGGAAAAAGGAGATGTTTTTCCATTTTATTATCCATTTTTTTTACTCATTTTATTCACAAATTTTCCTTGAACATTCAAATGTCATTTTGCAAAAGGAGGGTTGAGTTTCATACGATTTTATATTTTCCGGGGGAGGGAGAGGCAAGGGAGGTAAATAACTCAATATACCAACGAATTTTATTTTTATTTATTAAATTCTTTGGATTATTTAAATTGTCAATTCAATTCACGGAAATTTGAAATATCGGTTGAGAGTTGTTAATTTAGGGCGGAAATGAGTGGCTATGGGAACCAATGCCATAGGACGTTTTTTGTTGCCCAGAAAATTCTCTACAAAATTGCTCTTCTGCCTTTTTTTAATAATTTTGATCGTTATCGAGATAATTGAAAAATTAGGAACAATTTGAATACTGAGATAAAACTAGGGAAGAGAATTAATTGATGTGGAGTAGGAGCGGAGACTTAGACAATAAAAAGGACATTTAACATTTTTTATTGCTCCGGGTTTGTTCAAAGAACCAGGGATTCCAGGAGAAAATGAAAAATAAAAATGTTTGATGACGTTTTTTGATAAAAAGTTTTGAAGAAAAATTACAGAACAACTTTTTTGTGGACCTTTTGTGGACTTTTTTGTGGACATCTTTTTTAAATAACTTTAATCGTCATAAAAATAAATAAACAGAACAAGATTTTGACACTTGATGAAAATAGGGATGGGAAGAAATTAATTCCAGGATTTTGGCAATTTTTTTATTGCTATCGATTTGTGGAAACGAGTGATTTTAGAAGAAAATGGCGAATTTAAAATATTTGTTGACGTTTTTCTTGAAAAAGGAGTAAAAATTTTTTTTGAAACTTTGCAATTCTCGTTAATTGATAATGAGCATTCAGAATGACTGGTTTTAAATATAAAATTCTATAAGAACTTTTTTTAATCCCATGAAATACTAAACAATTCATTCATTCAATTCCGTATTGAATTAATTTTTTATCTATTGAATTTTTAATGAAAAAAAATCGAGAGTACACGCGTACGATTTCCAAATCACAAAATACAATTGCAAGTCGTTTATGCGAGTGGAAAGTTCGACAATATAAATTAATGGGCGTGAATTCCTTGAAATTGAATTTTTCCAATGAAGACTAGAATTGAATTTCTTCAATTTAGTTTAATAAATTATGGAATCTCTTTATCCTTGAAAATATCCCAGATATTCTTGGCTTTGAACGAGTTGAGAGAAGAGTTTAACCAGGGCTACGGGGGATTCAGTCGCAGTGACTCACATTTGGTTTTCCGTACCAACTGAACCATTCCCCCAAGCAAATAAAACAACTCCGACTTCCAGAATGAGTTAAATTCTAAACTACTGAGCCAAGGGTTTTGTCAACTCAACAGACCCTTGTTTGTTTATTGAACCGTCAGGTAACTCTGACATCTCATGCTAAATGAGAAAAGACGATTAAGTTTAAAAGAGTTTTAAAATATCCTCAAACAAAATTTCAAATATTTACTCTTCCCCGTTAATTATTTTCCCCGAATGGGCCTTTCCTCCCGTAATTTCTTTAATTTTTCATACTCTTTCATGAACCGAGACTTAAATATTTGAATACTTCAACGAGACTATTCTAATAAAGAAAGAGTGATCAATAGGAAACTGTAAATTAAAAATGTTTAATGACATTTTTTGTTTAAAAAAAAATCATAAAATTGAATTTTATAGTTTCGATTTATTGCTTATTGTCAATTTATCTCGAAAATGAGTGGTTTTGGGAGAAAATGCCATAAAATCATTTTTGTAGCCCATAAAAATCCCTGTAAAATTGCTTTTTATCTTTTTTTTAATAAATTCAATCGCTATCGAGATAATTGAGAATGAGAAAAAAATGGAATATCTTGATTCCTTTTGAAAAAAGATAGAAATCAGACTGACTTAATTCGAGGCTAGGGGGGGCAATAAGACAATTAGAAAATATTTACCATTGTTTATATCTCTGGATTTGTTGAAGGGGTGGAAAAATGTTTAAATAAAAATGGGGGAAATTTTTGAATACCTGGAGGAAACGGCAGCCAAAATTCTCACCTAAACGACAGCCTCCGATGATCGAAACTGTCCAGGTGGCCTCCACGGTAATTATACCTGAGCTCTGACACTCTTCATGCCTTACCTTTTTTACAAACTCAAAACTTTCCAGCGCGTTATGCTCATTTAATTTCACGAGTAAATTAACTACTGAAAGAAATTTTTCTCTCAGCGTTAAATCCGAGGGAAAATCGGGTTTTCAAGTTCCTCGAGATTTAGGAGTGTCACGAGTGATGGGTCATTTAGCTAGGGTTCATTACTTCTACTTGTGTGCTCATTCTTCGTGAACCTTTCGAGATGTTTGGATAATGTACAAGCAAACGCACGCAGAGCTCAGAAAAATAGATTTCGAAATTTATGGCTATTTACTATTTCCAAGGTTTTAATGGCTTTTCAACACATGAAAATGATTTTTATTCTGATTACTCCCATTAGATTCCTACGTACGCATTTATTATTTTTTATGATTATGGATTTGTTCATGGATCTTGGGAGGGTAAGGCAAAGGAAACATGTTTAATGACATTTTTCGTTAATTGGAAGAAAAACAAATTTCCTACGAAAGATATTTTGGGAATTGTCGTTTTTGATCGAAAATGAGTGGCTTTAGAAGAAAATGTTATAAAATATTTTTTATAGCGCATAAAATACTCTGTAAAATTGGTTTTATGACTTTTTTTATAAAAGCAATCATTAATAAGGTATAATTGGAGAATTACAAATAAATGGGGTATTTTGACGATTTCGAAGGGAGTAAGGATGAGAATAAATTAAATTATTGTTATTAAATTTATCTGAGGGTGGAAGAATACCATTACACTAATATTAATAATAATTAATTATACATTAATTAATAATATTAAACATTAGTGTTTTAAATGAGTCTCGATAGACATTTGCTGACTCCAGCGTAATTTCCAAAAGAAATGATAAATTAAAAGTGTTCGATGACATTTTTCGTTAAAAAAAGGAATAAAAACAAATTTGATACAAAAGATATTTTGGGAATTGTCGTTTTTGATCGAAAATGAGTGGCTTTAGGAGAAAATGTTATAAAATATTTTTTATAGCGCATAAAATACTCTGTAAAATTGGTTTTATGACTTTTTTTATAAAAGCAATCCCCAATAAGGTATAATTGGATAATTGTAAATAAATGGTGTATTTTGACAATTTCAAAGGGAGTAGTGATGAGAATAAATTAAATTATTGTTATTAAATTGATCAGGGGGTGGAAGGATAAAATGACACTCATATTAATAATACTGAATTATACATTAATTAATAATATTAAACATTAATATCTTAAATCAGTCTCCATAGACTTCTGCTGACTCCAGAGTAATTTCCGAAAGAAATGATAAATTAAAAGTGTTCGATGACATTTTTCGTTAAAAATAATTGAATAAAATTGACCGTGAAGTTTTAGAATTTCCGTTAATTATCACCCAATGTCGAGAATTAATTTATCAAAGTGAAATTTCATGAGAACGTTTGGCAATCCACTAAATTCTCAAGTAGAGATGCCATTCCATTTTCTTGAATAGAATTCGGGTGGGCCAATATTTAATTCGACTACCTCTCCCATAAGAATATTCAACCGAATTTCTCATGCCACCCAGGCCAGAATTTCCCCGCCGAGAATGAACAAGGGACGGCGGAGATATACATAGAGGCCCGTGAATGATTAACGATCGGCAATCTCTCGCGTGACTTTCCAGGTCCGCGCCGATTGCCAGTATAAGGTTCATTGCAGCCGAGGCAAACCGTGCGGGCGAATCATTAGCAGAATTCTGAGCGCGCCGTGAACTCTCTCCAAATTCTCACATAAATATGAGGCACTTTTTTTTTTCTTATTATCCTCGAAGACCGCTTGACCGCCGGGCTCATTAGTGACTTCTCATAATGTTGTTAAAAGCATGATGACACTGGGGATAATTTTTTGGAATTCCTGCGGATGGCTGAGGATCGCGCCAATTGAAATCTGCTCTCTTGGCTTCTTAAACAGAGCAAAGAAAATTTCCGACCACAAAAAAATTTTACTTATCCAAAAAATGGAGCAATTGGGGCACGAGAAGAAAATTATTTCTCACGTCCAGTATTTTTTGCATTGAAATTTTTTGCACTTGAGCCTGCGACATTTTTGAATAAATTGGTTCAGCCAGACTCAATTTACGAAAGTACATTTTCATTAGAAATAAATTATCTTTGCCTTTGAAATCAGTATAAAATTTTTTGGAGAAATTTTTTTTTCTCAGTCTAATAATTTTTTCTCCTCAATTTTCGAACGATAATTTTCTCGATACAAATTAAGTCTTTCTAAAAAAAATAAAACACTTTCCCTCGGTATATTCACTTTGAATTGGCATTTTTCCCAAGAGCCCCGATTTTGTGGCGTTACCTTAATTAGATCATTCAAACATTGTAATAAAGAAAAAAAACGTCTGAGTATAACGAAATGGGATACATTTCCTTCTCAATATTTCCGACAATGAATTCATTATGATGACTATATTACGATTATCATCATTCATTCTACCGAAACGATTGTAAAAAAGAATCCCCACTAGCTGTAGAAAAGCCGTTCAATTTGTTCTGGACCTGAAATAGCCGGTTAATCCGAGCCCAGGACCACCCCATCCGGAAAGCCCGGCAGTTTTCAGTTGTTCACGTATTACCTATACCTGGCGTTACACACGCAAAGTCCCTCCGTTTCTCCACCATCGCACGCTGTCCTCTCCCGGGGTCTCCTCTTTCTCACTCTCGCTCTCTCGCCCCCTGGACGGCACTCAATACTCGAACTCTGGTCCGCATTTGTGACTGTATCCACCCGAGCATTTATGTTCAGGAGCTTAAACCGAGTTTCCGAGTCGATTGGTAGTCTCAGGGCATGAGCTCCATTCATAGATTTTTTCTTTCGGAAGTATTTTGGGGAGAGACGAAACACCGGCTCATTGTGAAAACTATTGCCCCAAGACGTCTTAATTTATTAACGTATTATTTTTTTCTTTCAGTTTTTTCGGTAACTTTTTTTTTTCTAAATTTATACATTCGGCTTTTGGGTTTCTCTTTACCATTTAATTTTATTCTATTTGAATTAATTACAGAATATTTTCATCGACGCGAAGCGGAGAGTGGTTTTTAACTCGTGGGATTATATCACTCGCCTTCGGCTCGTGTTATAAACCTCCCACTCGCCAAAAACTATTTTTTTTCATTTGTTACGAAATATACTAATTTCATCACGCTGGGACGAAAAAGTAACTTTTCGACACATTGAGATGAAAAATATTGTTCGTAACTCGTGAGAAAAGTGGGGTTTGACTCCTGGATTATATCACTCGCCAAAAACTATCTTTTTTTACTTGTTAAGAAATATACTATTTCGACACATTTAGATGAAATTAGTATATTTCGTAACACGTGAAAAATAGTATATTTCTCACCTAGGGAGGTAAAATAAAGGAGGCTTGCTCACGTGCAGAATTAATTAATTAAGCACGTGAGTAAAGCTCCTTTATTTTACTTTCCGTGGTGAGAACATGATTTTTCTCCCCGGCGTAGGAGTAAAGTCGCAATTCCCTCCCACGTAGCGGGAGGGAAGTGAGTA
>JAPYZM010001722.1:0-39646 GCA_030522845.1 Psyttalia concolor
TGGCTCATAATTATTGGGAATTCAGGAAAAGGTTGACTAAAATTCTGACCGGAACATAGAACTACGGTTTTTCCACCGTCCTGTAAAATTACGATTTTTTGACTTGTTACCCTTTACCTCTTCGCTACTGAATTAAGAGGTTTCGTAAATGCATCAGGCTGCATTTAAAGTTATCGAGCTCTGAAGAAAACAATTTTAAAACTATCCAGAAAAATACCAAAAATATTTGAAAAATCGGATATTAGGAGTGATTGGAATACTAACCAATATCAGCATAAACCTCAGCTGAAACCATGCTCCACAGCATCCAAGAAAGGCGATGACAAACATGACACATCCTGCAGCAAGTAGAATGGACTCGGCTGATATAAAACTGTACTGAGGTACAAGTGTAATGTATCCACGGTACGACAAAGTGAGCCACAGATCAGCCCCCAACACTCCACAGGCGCACAACTGTCCCATTAAAAGAGTAAAAAAAAATAACTCAAATAAAAAGCAGTACTTGTGAAGTGGAAGCAGTGGAAAGTACGCGAAAAAGAAAAGTCGTTTCACTTGAGAGGTAGGGAGGGGAAGGGGGGGGGGGGACACTTGCAGCGTTAAGAGGCTGTAAAACCGAGAGTTTACACACTATTGTTCTCTGCATACACTCAATGCAATGGTACATTTTTACAGCGTTTTTAGATAAATGCAAATCATGGGTAAAGAAGTGCAAAAGCTCAGGTTATATTTTCAGCTTTTTAATTACCGAAATGAATTGCACGAGGAAAAATGCGAACAAATTCAATTTATGAAAAAAATCCCCAGATTTAAATATTTCTGCATTCCATCCTTGTTCATAAATAAAATAAAATAATAAACGAGCGTAAAAAGTGAATAATAATCTATGATTTTAAAATAATTAATGGAAGGTGTTACCAAAGATATTATTTACAAATTTGAACTAAAAAGTAGGTCGTAATGTTTCCATTGGAAACACGAGAAAAGTCTTCAATTCCATACGTCTCAATTTCAATTCGCAAGTACGAAATAAACAATGAATTCATTTTCTCCCTCGTTTTTCTAGTCTACACGGAAATAATCACAGATTTCATCGACCCAAATATCGATTCATTTATCCATTCGACATGGAGTATTAGAGACTGCAAGTTCACGAGTATCCGAAGTAGAACGTGGTCTCTAATGTTCCAATTGCCCAGGGAAATCATGGGTACGTGAGTTCTTACCCAGATGAGTACGTTGAGCGAGCAGAATACGTGCCTAATGCACGTATATCCAGTATGACCCATGTCTCTCGACCTTGGAGAATCAAACTGCGCCTCGATGCTCACCTGGAAGCATTTGGGATTTATCTGATGAATAATAAGTGTCGAGGTTCATTGACGTGAGGAAAAAGTGCATGGAATTGGATGAAGGGAGATGCAGGCGAGATTGAATTTGAAAGTGTTTTTTAAATTATGACTTTCGACAGGAAAATTTCACGATGCGATCCCGACGATCGATGATTTTACTGTGATAAACGGGCTCCGGAGAATTAATTTTAATTTTCTAGAGATTTTTCTTTTCCACTTCCATTCATTGTGATTCAATCAATTATTCTCAACGCAACGACGCAATTTTTCAATCTCTTGTTGAAAAATTGTGAGAGAAAATTTTAAGACAAGATAAATTTTCACTATTCCAAGAAATTTCTTGGAATGAAGAAATAAATAAAATTTATTCCGTAGAGAATTATTGTATCAAGATTATCTTGCACTTTCTCTAAGAAAATAATTTTTATTTAATTCCAATCTTCTGCCAGTCACACCCAAAAGTATTGAATAGTTTTTTCTTTCCGGAAGCAGTAAAAAAAATGTACGAGAATCGCTCAAAGGGGAGTAAGTTTATTATTTCCTCATTGACTCCGGTGTTTCGCGCTCGAGTAGAAACAGCCATAATTTTTGTTTAGAATCAGACATCAGTGGCTAACCAGCAGCTGATGAGTGCCGTTTGTGGCCTCTCGATCTACGGTGACTTCCAGGTCCCCTAACGGGATAAATCCAGCAGCCAAGGTTTACACACCAATGCCACATACACTTACAAACGGCTAGACCAATGCATGTATATTGTTGTTGTACTTGCAGGCCATTCACTCTTACGACGACATGGAACAGTAGTTGCACGGGCGTCATCGAATATCCTTTTATGGATCGATTTCAATTTATAATAAAATGAAATGAATGGGATTGGCTGTCACGCTGCGATAATTTTCCGGAGTTCAAAAAGTGTCATAATGAAATGTACCGGATTAATTAGAATAATCATTAATGGTAAAGAAATCACAAAATGGAGTTCAATAACTATTATTATTATTTGCATCCTCTGGAAGCAAAAAATGAAAATTACATTAAGTTATTTTAAAAGATGAAGCAGAAATGTCTGTAATGAATTTATTATTTTTGTTTGGGTCTAGGAAAGTTGATTGCACGCAAATTTTGCCACTCGACAGAGACGCAAGTGCCTCTTAATAGCGTGATCGTTCTCGAAAGTGGCTAGCGGTACCCAAAAATTGAAATTACCTTCACGTTTGAACCTCAACGGTTAACCCGATCCCCAAAATGAGGTCTCGAGCCGCGAACAAAAGAAAAACTAGCAGTCCTTTTTTATTTAAAAAAAATAGAGAGACGGAAAAAGGGCACACGGGGGCGTTTGCGTGTGTACGGAGAACGTATGCTCACGTAGGAGAAACGTTAAAGTCCCCTCCGACTTCCTGCCAATTGCAGGCAATTTGCAATCATCTATGATCCCCCCACATTGGGTTTGTAAAACCTCGCCTCGCCTCTAAAACCGTCGACCCGTTTCATCGAATTCACGCGGGGCCAATGCTGAGATTAACACGTCCCACTCGAGCATTTATAATTTCAAAAATTTCCCACGTGACGAAACTCCTTTCTCACCCTCCAGCCACTTCAGTAATTTTCACTCGTGAAAATAAACAGAAGAAATTGTTATCAATTTTGAATTAGTCATTGTGTGATTATGATGAAAATTGTCCATTCAAAATCATTCGATTGAGAAATTGCTGGAAATAAAAAAAATAAAGATAAATTGAAGTCTAACGGAATATTTGCGTTTTTATTTTCCTCGAAAATTATAAAGTTCTTTGAATTGTTAACTCGAAATTGAAAACTATAGACACGCCTTCCGTGACATTTTTATTGAAATCTCCAATTGAAAAATTATAATATTATTGAAAGACGAGCGGATACCAGTGATTACGGCTCAATTATTTGACAAAATTTCTGAACAGATTCAAAATATGAGTAACTTTCAAAACGTCTATTTTATTCGTTCCCAATACCGATAAATTCACTTCAATGATGATTTCTTATATCAGTCCGTCTTCAAAGTCAGACAAAAATCAGTCCACATATGTTTATTTAAAGTCACGAAACATGTAAACAGTCATAAAAATGGTAAAACAAACTTGAAAGAAACATAAAATCCCCGTGTACGTGATTATAGTGATATTTTATAATTAAATGAAAGCGCAATCGAAGACCGTAAATACAATACAATTTAGAATGTCCATTTAATTATTCCTCAATACTCTGAAACCCCTGAAAACTTAATTTGCAATTAGAAATTTTATGACTTTTATCTCCGCAAATCGATTTCAATTTCAATTTTTCCCATGTACGCATTTCAAAGTGAGGGACAATTTACTCCGAATCAACCGAGCAAAACGGGAAAAAAACAAATAAACAAACTAAAAAAATTGCAAAACGACATTTCTCTCGACATCAATGGAATTTATAATACAACGTATGAAAATTGTGACACTTTTACGTCTGCAGAAGCAATTTATCACTTTCGCTAAATTATGATAAAATTGTAGTCTAATATAATGCGAATGTAAAAGACTAGGGAAACGTCATTGATATGCAAACTCTGTATTGAATGAGTGCTATGATAAGCGCAGAATCGTCCTTGCAATAATGATGGATGAATTTTATTCACGATTACGTAAGTTGCAGTCGCCAGAATTGATCGAAACTGCTGCGATTGCGATTTTGGTGTTTCCGAGGTGTGGAGTAGCATTGAAAAGAGATATCAAATTAAAAATCGTGAGTGTCGATTGATGAGTAGAGGAAGTTCACTGTTTTTGTTCTATTTTCTGCTTTTCTCAATGGTAATGAGAATAAAAGGAATGGGGAGTTTGGTCTGTGGAGCATCCCGTGCGGATGATTTTGATACGCTGAACCTTTGGTTCATCACGTAGTCGTGCGCGTCTGTAACGAGGTCTGCTTTTGTTCGGTGGAACGATAAAATTAATGCATAAAAGACTTGACGAGATAAATATTTTTCTCAGGTTAATTTCATTAGTGACAGCTGTGCTCAGACTGCAATCTCATTGTCATGAAATTATCGTTGTTAAGTCATTAGAATTACACTCAATTAAATGATTTTTCAGAGAATGAGGGGAATTGAATGAGTAGAGAAATAGAATTAAAAATCATTCCAGTTTATTCTATGATTGATAAATATTTTTTAGAGTGAATGTTATTAGTGTCAGCTGTTGTCGTCAGAGTATCGCGATTAATTCATTATGATTACAGTTTTACAAGATTTTCGAAACAATTCGATGGAATGAGTGGAGAAATATAATTGAAAATAATTTAGTTCCATTTCATGAGTGACTGAGACCTCGTCTAGAAGATGGGATTTAATCTGAATGTCGGTTGTTTTGTTAGAGTAATAAATTCCTGTCGTGCTGATAACAACTGTTGATTCTATTCTCGTTTTAACAGATGTATCGTCACATATTTTGAGGGAGTACTCGTCGGAATTGCGCGGAAGTGAAGGAATTACGACTTACCTATTTTTGAGATGATTTTTCCTTCACTCAGACGCGGTGACAGATGTAAATCATGTGATTAACTTCGAAGCGGTTCGGGGAGTCGCAAAGCCTGGACTGAAAGTCCGCGGGCTCGAGCGGAGATTCAAGTTGAACGTGAGATCGTAGGCGCCAACAGCGCCTCTCGGGATTGGTTGTCCCAGTCTATTCGAGGGGATTTGAAATTTCACTTCAAACCAATTTTTGTTATTAAAGTTCCAGATCGAGATGAAAATTTTGTTTTATCTAAGATTTTCTTTCCAAGTGTGGAATGAAATTGAGAGATATTATTATTTAAATTTGAGAGGTGTGGAGGAAGTAGTGACTGTTGGTCATGAGAGATTCTACTGCATCTACGGATGATAGATTCACTATTTTAGTTGAAAAAAAAAATGCAAATGGAAACAAACAAAAAATTGTTAAACGCATATTGACAAAAAAAAAAATAATTTCCGTAAACAACTTTTGTGACATATTGACAGATTTCTTAATCCAAAAATGACGAATTTATCGGCAGATTAAAGTGAATTATAAACTTTATGGTTCAATTCCTCCTAAAACTTATAATCTCACAACAATTGCACAACAATTTCTCTGACTAATTTATTTGCAATGTTTGAGAAAATTTGTTGGAAATTCTCTCAATTTTTAGTTAAAGCTATTGAAGAATTCCGAAAATGTAGTGCACTTCTTTTGAAAAAGATCCAACAATCGAAACTATTTTATATGCCTTAAAAAAATCAGGATTTGAAAACCTCAAATAAAATCACTTGGGTAGTCTTTTCAATATATATTTCGTATTCAAAATATAATAATGAACATTACACATGATGCTAGCTCATATCGTGACAGTCAGCGCTGACTGGCACTTTACAGTGGTACCGTGTAATAAATCTAGTCGAACGGCTAGCGTCTGGAAAAGGCAGATATGAGATCGGAAATACAAAAAGCTGCCCAAATCAGTCCCTTACGTTTGTTCACTTTTTCCAACTCAAAGAACTTACAAACGTAACTGCCCAATTAGGCTCTAGACTCTCTTTTTACTCGAAATTGGGTCGTTGTTTTTTAAAACTCTCATCCAGGACGTATCCGCTCGTCAAAAGTGTGGACTCGATTAGTATTGGATATCTCCCTTCTGTTATTTTATTTTCTTCTCTCACAAACGGCACTTGTTAATTCCTTTCTCATGAAATAATCGCCTCTCATGACTGATGAATTAAGGATTAAAAAGTTTATTCTGATAAACCCATCACTCCAATTCTCTCAATAACAAAGTCATTCATGAGAAAGTATCAACTATTTACTGAAAAATTTTATTTGAATGTTAAAATTAACGAACAAAGAATAATTAAACAAATCGTCAGACGCACAGACGTTTTTTGTTGTTTTTTTGCATCTGCAAAGTACTAGACGTTAGCTTCAGCATTCCTCCACTTCTTACGCATATAGTTATAATACATAGTCATTTAGTTACATAATTAGATCCAAAGTAATTTTTTTTTCTTACGTAGGCAAGCAAAAAGCCCACTTACAAATTTTTTATTTACTCATGTTTTATTTTTCGTTATTCCTCCTTCTCGATTTCCCATCGTGTTTCCATTAAGCCCCAAAACCCTTAAGAATAATTAATTCAATATTTTTCGTTTCTTTTTTTCCGTATTTTTCTGTTTCTTTTTCGTTTACTATACAAGTGGCAAGAAAAACAACACTCAAACTGCCTTATCTACTAATATTTATAATAATTAGGTAATCATCACAGTGATAAACGAAAAATATATATATATACTTCTTGTACACTTGATCGGTTTAATAATCGGTTGATCACTTTATTCATTTATATTTTTTTTATTAATTTAAAAACATGTTTTTTTTGTTCAATTTAGAGTGTCTTACCGTGGCACTTAACACACACTTACACATTGGATTCTCATTAAATTTCTTTGAATTATTTAATCTCGTTTTTAAAATTTTTCAATTAATTTACAGATTTTTCAGTATTTTAAAAGACCGTATGTTTATGCCTCCACTAAATACCTAGAAATTGTGTGAATTCTTTCTTTTGAATTTAGTACTTCTTTATTTTGTGTTCTTTTTCGTATTAAAAATTACGTCAGATAAGGGCTTGTTGTCCGGTATTCGTCAATTATTTACAATACATTTCGAGAAGGTCTCAGTGATATGGAAATAAAGAAATTCCTCAGCTCGCAATGTTACACTTCCACCAAATTCTCTCCCACTCTTCAATGGTAAAATCAAAAAGTAAAAGCAAATCATCGGTATAAAAAAGTTGAATTGATTTACATGTGCTTTCCATTTTCGAATACCGAATTACAAGCCATTCATAAAAAATACCTAGTTATGTACAGTAAAAAAAAGTTTATCGAGGAGTTTATAGTTTAAACATTTCTTTCTCATCATCAAAATTTCCTTTTGGCTATGTTAGTGCTTAGGCGTGTCGAATACCACAGAGTTTATAAATTCTACATCGGCATTATGAACCCTAAGATAGGCCATAACAATTAGGTATTTGTAGGATAAACAATTCGTTGATGCTGAATATGATAAATAACTCTATCTGTTTGTAATAAAATTAATTAAATAAAAAAATCGTTGACTCTGTGATACGAACGTGGTCAGCAAGAATTTCCTCCACCATAAGTACAGTAACATTTCTCAAGTGTTGCTTTTTTTCCATTATTAAACTATTTAAGAATTTCTCATTTTCTTCATCATTGGCCTGCCCTTAAAAAATCTTAAATCCAGTTAAGAATCATTCCTCGGATTTTCATTGAAAAAGAACAAAATCCCTCCATTTTTTAATCATTTCTTTATCAATATAATATCAATAAACCGTAAACCTCTCTTCAATATATACTCCCTTAAAAACAGTCTTTATACATTATTTAAATCATTTATATACAGATGTGCAACTAGCTACGTGAATAAAAATTGTTTCTTTATCTCTTATCAATTATTTTCCTCTCTGTTCCTCGATTTTCCATTTAATTTATCATCCATGTTTAATCGTATCAATCGATCGAGAACGCCGCTCAGTCAGTTGGATCATAATAAACTTATCGAACGTTTGACGTTCGATTTAATTATTAATTTCAATAATGTTGCAATCTCTTCCGATATTAGAAGGTCGATCACTTATACCCTGATCGTATTTACAATTTCCAGCGTTCATTATTTTTCACATATCTAATATCATATTACAACTGGTCTGGAGGCTTTGATCGCAATGAAATGTTATCCCACTCGTTTGTTAATTTAGAAATATCAGGCAATTAATGAGCCCAGTGTGTTTTTTTTACAACTGGACAACGTGAATAGACAAAATGTATTGACATTCTCGTGTCATGAACAACTGCAGGGGATTGTTTGGTAATTGCAAATCCATCGACATCGGTATCTCCCTCGTTTCCCAATTGAGATGTCCATCTAGATTAATCCAGACACGAGAGAAAACAGGAATTGCATTGGCAGATTTAATGTTGACCAATTGTATCGTATTCTCGAGATATTGAATTGTTCTTCGGAGGATGATATCCATTCGAACATTCAATACTCATCGTGAACAATTCTTTCATGGATGAAGGGCAGGATGAGGTAAAAAGGGAGGATCCATATTTTTCTTCAATGTTCATGACATTTTCTAACGATTCATGAGGAACAACCAAATTTTTCGTTTTAACAGCAGTTTAAAATGCCATTGACATTTTGAAAAAAGAAGTGGAGTGTCCGTTTCTTGGAAATTTTCCGCCATTCTCGGTAATAAAAACTAACGAATTTCATCTCTGATAGAATTGTTTTGAACTAGATTAATCCAGATACGAGGGACAACAGGAATTACTTTGACTGATTTAGTGTTACCCAATAGTATCTAGAGATATTGAATTGTTCTTCCGGCAATGATATCCATCCAAACATTAAAAATTCATCGTGAACAATTCGGCTATTGATGTAGGGAAGAAGAGATAGAGGGGACACTTTCATCATTTTTAATTAACGATTCTTAACTTTTCCATGAGAAAAAAAAATCGTTTCGGTGATTAGAAAAAAAAAATGAAGTCTTCAATTTGTCCCAATTACCCCTGAATAACAAACAATATTCAACAAATTTTGCTCAGTCCTCGAAAATAAAAGCTAAAAAATTGAATTTCCAATGGAATTGTTTTCAACAAATCTCATTACCTAATGTATAAAAACCATTAAAATAAAATACCCATTATTTACAGTTTAAAAATAAGATTTTCAGAATTGTTCATGACGAATTCGTGCATTTTCGATCACTGTCAGTGACTATTATCCTCCCACATTACTCATTCTTCAATGTCGAGAATGGAGAAAGACTAGAAAATGAATAATGTGAAAAGGCGCAAGTGACTTTGCCTTGAATCAACCTCACCGTATACAATTTCATTCACATTATTCTCACACTCAGCGTCTCATTTTTGTCCATTACTCTGAGAAACCATTCAAAAGCACCCATACACAAACTGTACAGCTTCCTCAAATTAGTTCTCTTCATTCTTCATCGATAAATGCATTTCAGCTGAGTATGTGATTTTTTTTGTTCCTTTTTGTAACTAGGCCCGAATATAATTCTCAGGAGTTTATACACATCATCTCGACAGTAGTTTGCAGATGATAGCAGCACCAGCCGCGAGAACTAGGGAGACTCTCGATAAGGACGAGGAGGAGGCAGCACTGGCTCTTGTCACATCTTCACAGATGCCTGAATAAAAAAAAATTGTAGGATGCTTTAATTCAGTTCAATGTCGAAGGAGAATTGATTAGATATTTATTCTCGAGTTTTCAATATTTTTTCACCTATTGGAAAGTATTAAAAAAATGATAGCGATTAAAAGAAAAATTGAATATGAATATAAAATATCCTCCAAGAGGACTAGACCAATTCTACCGACATTTCATGAAATGCAAAATAATTTGAATTGCAAGAAATGCCCTTAAATGTGCATAATCTGCATGAATAAATCCTCATGCCCTGTTCTCCATGTCTAACAAGTTGTGAGATATTCTCCTTACCTTGACTGGCCAGCCTGTAGGTCCATTGATCGTTGGCTCCTGTTTGAAACTCCCGCGCTGGTCTTGACAGCCATAATTCTTGCTCATGGTGTTCCAACCTTGAGCCCCTACCACCAGGTGATTTAGGCAGTGGATCTTCCCATCTCATCGTGAAGCAGAATGTCTTAACAACGCCTGGCTCACTCTCCGGTTGGGACACTATCATGTAATGTGTACCTTTCTTGTCCTGCCAGCTGTCGTGGCACGTGTACACTATTCCAACACAAAGAAAAACAAATGGATAATTCAATTTTCTTGTAAATGAGTAGACTTATTATTGCTAACAAGATATTAATCTTCCGACTCGATTTGTTTTTTTAATTATCAATTTATTCAGTGAGAATGGGCGAAAATGAAACCCGATATTCCGAAACTCTGGCAATGTTCTGGCAAGAACAATAATAATTTTCATTAATCTTTTACATTTTCCCCTTAATTTTCTTTTTAATGAATTCATTGACAAAATAATCGTCCGTGAAAACTTGGAATTGACCTCATTTTCGAGATCTGTAAGACGTCTTCGCGCTAATGTAATTCAGGGCTAAGAGTTCCTCGAGAGTTTCAGCCAGTTTCGGATTATCCTCCAACAATGTTCTCAGTAGAGTAGGCAAATTCCTCATTTCGATTCTCCGTTTGCATTTCATGTTCAATTTCCTTTGTGACAATGGTATATAATTTGAACATGATCCAGAATCAGCAGGGGCATGAGATGAAGCAGGATGTGAACTGGAAGGCCATCCATCTGCTTTCCTCTCATTTATTCATCATTAACTCCGCTGTTTCTTTCCACTTGAAATGAAATCCCTGTCTTCTCGATAAAAGACCGGCCAGATACTGTTTCATTTTGTTCCATTGTTTGATTTTCATGCCAGAGGATCACCAAAATGTTTGCTCATGATTTAACTTATTCGAATGATCATAAATCGTACCCTCTCAAGACTCGAACTACGTTTACATCAAAATTTAAGCAATAATCTATTGCAATGTTGTTGGAAATTAGTCCCGAGGAATTAGTATAAGTCATACTAGAAATCGAATGTTTGCACTTGCTAGACAATATATAGTTACCCTGAGAAAAATTGGCAACTGTATTTTTAACAAGTATTGAGCTTGCATTAGAATGAAGGACGATAAATTAATTGGCTGCCACCGTGATACACCATTTCATCCAATAATCCTCACCAAGTAACATAAAACATGAACCATTTGATTTGGAATTCAAGAGATGGTGAATGAATGGAGTGGGAAATCAGATCAAATTGTTTTCCCTCGAACTTACCAAGTTGGTCACGTTCGCACGTATTCGCAATAATCATTTCACTCTGATCGGATGAACCACATCCAATCTGTAGCTCAGATACGTTGCACTCCTCGTCCTCACTGTCCTCTTGCCAAGTCAATTTCTGGGCTGGACGCATACCTTGCACACCTCTTCGTTGACGTCGCGGAGTTGTCGAGAGGACACCAGACGTCGAGTAGTCGAGAACTGTGTATCTGCCTGGTTGAGGGCATTTCTTTTTTTCCATCGTCGAGTCTGTAAGAAGATATTTATATTATTTGAGGCAACTATTTCCATTCACTGGAGCACGTGGAAAAAAATTTCTAGTTTCAACAAGAGCCCCTGAATTGCCAAAGAAAAAGGTGACGATGAAGTCCTCAATCATTTTCAAGAGTTGGTGATTTCTCGTAAAAATTAACATTTGATTGTTTAAATAAAAATGAAAAAATACCATGAACTCATCTCATTTCGAAAATTACTCATGTATTCATCCGTCACAACAGAAACATTAGAAAGTCTGAAGCCATTAGTGCACCCGACATTTCGAAGTGAAATATACATGAAATGGGGAAACGACAATCAGACGAATGAAAACCGTCCATCGTGATATGCAAAGCAACACCAACGATTCCCTGGGGGCATTTATCTTCGTCCAAACGATACAATCGCCACCGAGCCATTATTGCCCTACCAGTAATTCATTCTCCCGAGTCATTCATAAATCAGAAATTATTGAAAAAATAAGGTGAAAGCAATGGTCGCAAATAGAGGGCATATATGTTCTATTTTGATTGGTATTACTCACATATTAACGTTGTATACGGCATGTCCGACAGATCTTCCTGACATGCCTCCTCCGGTACGATGGTTTTTCGATCTGAAAAATGGTGCAATAAATTCGTCAAAAATATTCATTAACGTCAGTGTCAATTTTTTTTGTAGAAATTCACATCTAGGGGAGAGTAAAAATTGATGGGAGAGTTTGTTTTGCCAGTCCTCCAATAATTTATGACCCTAAAAATGGGTTCAATTATTTTCATACCAATTCATAGGGTGGCATAATTGAACGGAACTGTATAGAGAACCATACCAGAAAATTTTGCAAAACATGTTTTAACAGTTTACACTAGAGATGGAAATAGACAGAAAAGTGGGTTTCATCAGACCTCCAATAATATCCGATCTCTGCGCATTGATTCAAGGGTGAGAGTGTGATGGTACAATTGAACGAGTTGAAAAATGGGATGAGAAGAGACAAAATTGATATTCAACTCACCTGATTGCTGGAGCTCGATAACGTTTCCGGCTCTCTTGTGGAAGATCATGCAGACGTAGCCAATATCGCTGCAATAAGAAGAGGCCATGAAGTATGGGGATAAAAAAAAATGAAAGGACTTGGGGGTTTATGAAAGAGCGTCATGTCGCGTCAAAGGAAATATTTAAAAAGGCGACTCGACGATTCGTCAAACGAGTAGAATAAGAGAAAATGATGAGAATAGGGAGGGGGAGGGAGTAAAAAATGTCTCGTTTCACGTCTCGCGACAATAAAAAGGATAGAGACCGTCGAGAAAAAACATTGAAACTGTAATAAATTCTGGAAAAATTCAGGTTGAAAAAATTACAATGTAAAAGTAATGAATGATCCCTTTCAATTAAACTCTCTGAAAGAACATCAAAACATAATAGAGGAAAATGAATGGGGGGGGGGGGGGGGGGGGGGGGGGGGGTGGGGGTTAAAAAAAAAAAAGAGTTGAGAGTTTAAAAAACAAAGAATTTGTACCGGAGAACTTTGAGGAGAAAGAGAGCTAAAAAAATTAGTTAATTAGTTCTAGAACTTACCATCCTTTGGTAATATGCGCAACAAGTTTAACTTTATTTCCTCCGTCCTCGCTCTTCTCCAAATTGTGACAGACTATTCTCTCTACGTGTGAATGATCGTCTTTAACGCGTAATGTTGCATTACCAGTTGTGAAGTGATAATTTCTCGAGTGATCGAGAGTGCGCCATTGACGATGTCTCGTCACCCAGGCGGGATATTTGCATCTGTTGTGCTCTCGATCGACTGTAATAAAATTTGAATTGTCAGGAGTGTTTTAATTTAATTATTTATTGGTGGGAAAATAGGGCTTCTGCATTAAATGAGAGAAATTTTCATGTGAGTAATACCTTTTGTTAGTTTGATAGTGCGCGAGCCCTCGGCGACAGAATTTAGGGCACTACAGGTTGAATCACCAGACTGGGCGAGGACGTAAGTTGTTACCTCTCCATTGTGGTGATGGGTATTCTTCTCGTACAAGAAGCATCTGAAGTAATTTCGACAATTAATGCAATTGTTTATTGATGAGTGAAGCAATCTATGTTGTTTCCTTCATTATTTTCTTACAGACCGAACGAGAAATTAAGAACCTTTTGTTCTACTTTCTTGAGAGCCCCATTCCTCCCAAACCAAAACGAAACAATTTAAACAACCCATCTAGCACATATCACAATATTATGCATTAATTGCTTCATGAATAGAAAGTCTAATTAATATTCCAGTTCCAGGGACAATCAAATGTCATCAATTAATCCCTTGAAAATAATATCCCGGCGTTCATATCAATTCCACTAATTGCCCGCTTCCCCAATTAGAATCATTGCGTATAATTTGGCCTATGACAGGAATCCTCTCACATGGGTGCCAGTTAAATTCTTTTCACTTGCAATCATTGGAAATTGACCGGTCAACAATGACCCCCCATAATTGAATAAGACACGTATCAGTGAGCAGTGGTAATGATTAATCGTTATGTGATTGAATAAAATATCGTCAAAAATCATGGTCATATTTATGAATTATTAATTGTGCAAAGCTTTTTGCGCTAATTACCTGAACGTTTCCTCATTAGTTACAGCGTTCCTTCCAAATAGCTTGAGTGTACCAACCAAATATTTGTTTCTCCCGTCCTTCCAGGTTGCCAGGCACTGCAGTTCTTCCGCTGTAAAATTAACAAATTTACTCTCTGGTACATTAAAATGACAAAATGTAGAATTAATTCGCAATTTTCATCGACAAATGGCTCAGCTCTGGTGCTCTTTTTCATGTGATAATTGATTCCCTCAATTCTGGTTGATAAATAATTCCGCGTCGGGATTTCACTCATCGGGTGAAATTAATTTACCCAATTTTGGTAATTAAACATTGGTTGAGTGATGTCAGCGGTATTTGGAGTAGGCATGAGTTACTCAGGGGGGGGGGGCGGAGGAGGAGAAGGGTGGACAGATTATTTATAATCAAACTGCGAGAGTGAAAAGAATTATATTCCAGTGGGAGTTGACGGCCCATGGAAGAATGATAATCAAATTAACTTGATAATCCGTTTAGTTGACTTCGATCCACTGGTGACTATTGCTGTGTTTTATTAAGCTACGATCTAACAGAAGCCCCGTCAATTTGTCGGGTTTTTTGATTGACACCCAGTGTCATTGGCTGTTTATTTGCGACGAAACCCTCAATTAAATTCATTCGGTGTCCTCTATTATTCAATCAGTGGAAATAAATTCGGATTTTCAAGCGAATTTCTGGGGTAAAAGTTTTGAAATACGTTTTTTTCGATTCTCTTTTCAATGGGTAGCATTTGTTGTTTTTCCGATGCAGATGTAATCGAATATTGGAAAATTGATTGAGTCTACTAATTCATAAAATAATGAGGATTAAAAATAATTTTTCTCTAGTTTCTTTTTAATCGTTTGTTACTCCATTCGAAAAGTTTTCGAAAACAAAATCATTGAATTAAAACAAAAAATCTTAAAAAAATCAAAGTATTGGTGACAATTGAAAATAAAGCAAAAAATTACGGACCGTTAGCAGGTTTCTCTGGTAACTAATTTTTTTCATTGTTATTCGTTCCCAGTCCCATTTGAATGCAGTTAAACATAGCGAAATGTATTGGATGCATAAATTCGGAAATAATGGAAGACCAGAATGGCGAAAGACCGCGGGAGGTAAATAATTCAAGCAAAGGTCGAAAAATCATAATATCGCTGAATAATCTTCGTGTCTATGTAAAAACTTCAACGGTTAATTGAATGTGGAATGAGCAAAGGCCATGGATATTTTACAGTATAGTTTTTATGGTTGAAAAAAAAAATGAAGCCCGGAGTAGTGTGCAACCTCGGCCTTTCATTTTACCTTTCTCCTACTGAAGCTACCGGTGAAACTCACCCGACGGAGGAGCATTCTCTGTACGCAATACACCTCCCCCGGCTTTCCTCAATTTTCTCCACTCACTCTTCTCGTGGATTCCTCGTAAATTTCAATAAATATCTGCGAAATGGCCCTGGTAGCGTCCGCAATTCAATTTCGAGTAATTGAGTTAAACATTTATACATCAATTTTTAATATCCAACCCATTTGCGTAATGAACAGAGACCACCAGCATTCTAGTTCGGATGGTTTTTCACGTTTACAAACGCGGAGGCAATCACAATTGAAATATTTCGGGGGGGAAATGTTGTTGTTATTTTTTAAGGGGTGTTATCAGTATTGGGGGTGGAGGGTGAGGGATGTTTTTGGAGAACTTTGAAATTCCATTTGCCAAGTTGTTTGCATTCATTTCAGCAGTGAAAAATTATGGATTTCGAGTGTAGATAAATTCGTTAAATTACAAATCATTAAAAACTGGATTGTCGATAAAAAATTTCAAAAGCTCGAATAAATTTCAGTAACATTAAGTTTTTAATCTGCTAATCAATAACATCAACCGACCATTTTACGATTATGGAATTAATCATCTGTTGAAATTTCAAATTATGAGTTAGGTTATTAATACATACTCGCAATAAATATTAAATTAATTGATGAATATTTTAAATTCATCTCCGTGTTTTTCATACATGAAATTCTCCTTTCCTCCTCCGATCTCTCCATTTCGAGGCTATAAATATTAGTCTGATTATTTCAATGAATATTATCGACATCTCAGGGATGAATTATTCTTGGCTGCTTAGGGAATTGAATTGAAAAAGCTATTTTCGTTAATTAATTGAACAATGGTTAATTTCGAGAGCAGAATAAGGTCACACCCAAATGATTACATGATCGATATATTAAAGATTAATCGCGACATTCCGTTCCCTAAACGTTGATAAAAACAGCCGTCAAACAGGCCCAGTGTTATCTTACCAAACGATTGTTTACCGACTACCCAAGAAATTCAAATTCACTCAGTTTCTATTTTTGACCGGCTGTCATTACCGCAAAAAGCCATTTGGGTACACACTCTTTAATGCGATTGCGTGTCCCATGATATTTGTTCATGACCATTTTCTACCATCCTTCACTGTCCTCGCGCGCCCATCAAAGAGTCGGCCGACGGGTCTCGTAAAAAGCATTAAAAAACAATGTCACAAAGAGTAAAGTAAAAAGAAACGATGATAATACCGTCACTTCTTTGACCTCCTTTCCGACTTAGTGTCTCTGGCCGCCGTCTCTCACGAATACCGAATTATACACCCTAGACGTCTGGCTCTTTTATTCTTAATCTCGCTTCAACGATCGTCACTAAAAATGTGGAATATCGGCCAGAGGAAATGTCAACCATTCGTATGAACTCCAGTATTTTGAATATTCTATTCACTTAAATTCGACGTATTTTGAACAGAGGCGTCTCAATTTCCGCTCATGAATTTTTCATCGATCTTTCCGTCCACTCTCTTGCAAAAATGAAGTCTCGAGATATGAAATATGAAGTTGGGGGTGGGGAGAGAATCGAGTCTGCGACAACACGTATGAACTTTGGTGAACATTTTTTGGAGAAGGTGGACCTAGTCTCCAGCAACATTCGCTTCCTTTTGCTCATTTTTACAGTCCATGCGAGTTAAAATAAGGATCAGGATTATACATACATACATATATTGTTGAGAGAATTTAAAAAATTTTTGGATAACTAAATTGTATGTATATTCCCAATTTGCAGGAATTTACTGTAAATTGTAAATAAAATGAATTTCTTACTATTGGATTCGGATCCATGCACATCAGGACACGCCTGATACTTGAGTAATAATTTACTATCCTCGGTACAGCCCTCGGCATGGCTGACAGGCTGTGCGCATTCTCCCGACCCTCGATTATAAGTAAACGTGAAGGGTGGTCCTTGGAACGGACATTGTATGGGGGTGGGATTCAGCCGGAACATGGTGAAGAGACTGTCATCTGTCGTCGTCGCCTGGCACATCTCCTCCAGTTTCATCGGCGATCTCTGCCCATATCCCACTAGAACGAAAATCAAAAGCAACTCATTAGTGAACATTCCACTTAGCTGCGCTCTTCTTCATGTGTAACTCAATGAGTTTCAGTATTTCTGGAACTCCACGTCAACCCCCATTTCCCACTTCATCAGTGTCTTCAATAAACCAAGCACTCCTAATCCTCGTCTACCACTCCCGTACACCGCATAATCGATCAACTCACGAGACGATTTTCTTTAAATTTTCAAAGAAATCCACAATTTCGTCTCTCGAGTTCACCAACTGCATAATCTAGAATATGCTTAGGCATATCCAATGAATCGCTTTTCATCTTCGGAAAAGCGACGGATTATCTTGAATCAACTGTTCCATGAATTATATGATAGTGTGCCCTTTTTCAAAATAGGGAAAATCTCCCTTTCTGAATATGAAAATCAACAGAAACGTCGGAAGTCAAGTACATTAGGAATAAATATCGGTGCAATATTTTTCAAGACTTCGAGTATGTTTTATGATTTTGATTCAACTGTAGAAATAAAATGATAATTTCTAAATGTATCTGGCTGTTCCCCAAAAATGCAGCAATTTTTAATAACTCAATTCCTTGAAATTTTGATGAGACTAAAATAAAAAATAAGCCCATAAAAATCCAAAAAGTGTAAGCATACATTTGAGTAAACAGTGGATAAATCTAACGATTTTTCTCATTCTACCTTTCAATAAATAATAATCCATGCTCCTCACAGCTCAGAATAACTTCTCTTTCTGAATACGAAAATCCCCGAAGATGGGGGAATAGCCTTGGTTTAGAAAACGTCAGGAATAAAGTCCCAGTGGTTAAATTGAATTAAAATGGGAAAAGGAAAAGTTTCACCGGCGGGGGAAAAGCGTAGATTCGTGCATAGTTGGATGCATTCACAGTGGCAGAGGGTTTCAGTAGAATGAGGTAAAAGGGGGAACGAGGAGGGTTTTCGTGGGTACTATCTGCTTTGATAATTTATGCATTTTCCAGGGATAATCCCTGTGTATGAAAGATGGTAGCCGCCGGCTTTCCTGGATGGCTCCATGGGGTAGGATGGGGTGGAGAAGGTGGAAGGGGAATGGCCTTTGCTCTCCTCCATGAGGCTCACGCTAACGAGACATTAGCGGAACAAAGAAGTTACCCTCTTTCACTCTTTCGTCTTTATTCTTTCCTCTCCGCGTTCTCTTCATTGGCCGCCGTCATTTTGCGCGCGATCGTGAAAGCAACGACTAGTCGAGTATCCATGGGCTTAGTTCCACCATGGGATAACGGGAAATGAGTGGGAGAAATGGGTTGAAAACTTTTTGAAGGCTTTTACGGTTTTCTTTTTTTTTAGAGCTTGGGAATTTTCAGTTTCTAGAGGGTTTTTAATGGTGTCATTTAGCGTTTTCAATAGTTTCGCGAAATTTTGCAGCGGAAAAATTAAAAAGGTCCAAAGAACTAATTCGGCATTGCCGTGTGATGGGGGATTTTTTAAATCGCTTTGAGTGAAAAGAAAATTTAAGAAAATTCCGGTCCGCAATTATCTTTGAAAATTTTAATCTTGTCCAGTTCTTGAACAATGAACATTGTTTTAAAATTATTCTACGATTTTGCAATAAATTGTCATGGACCATTACTCAGGAAAAACGTAATTTCCGAGAAACTTTAGGATGTTACAGATAAATAAAGGTCTCTGAATGGTTGAGACAAAGAGAAATTCTTATCAAAAATCTGTTTCGAAGTTTCGTTTTAAATGAATTATGAACTCCAAGTTATTCCCAGCAAATGTTACGATTTTTTTCATGTTATTCTGTTTTGAAATTCAGAAGAGGATGTTTCCAAAGTACTCGGGTGGTCCGGGGTGTAATAATTTATCGTGTTTGACATCAAGTTTAAAAATGTCAGAGGAACCGTCCCGAATTCCCGCTCACATACGTGTGACACTCGGCAAATTATCACTTGCGACGTGTTTGTGGGTTAGTTGCCTTCTCGTCACTTAACATGTCACTCGCAATCGTCGGAATGATCGTAAACACGAGGAGAAGTGTTAGCAGTGTCTTCGGATTACACATAATTTCGACGGTCTTAAAATGATGAAATTACAGTGTTGGCAACAGAAGTTGAAATAAAATTCCTGGTGTCACTGTGAGTACAATTTTTAATCTCATTATTTACAAAGAAATACAACATTTTCTACCACTGTTTATCAAGCGCAATGGAACCAGAGGTACTCCGCAAAAATAAAAATGCAAATTAATTCTAATACTCCAATTTCTTTTAACGAAAATTCCAGGAAACAATTCATTTTACCGGTGAATAATCGCAGATTACGAGTGAAGCCCCAATTATCACCGAATGTAAACACGGGGAAGGTGTTCCACCTATCTCGGAATTAGAAATAATTTAAATGATTGAATTTCACTGTTGGCGATAGGAGTTGAAATAAAACTCGTCCGATGTCACTATAAACCGGTAAAACTTTTAATCTCATTACTCAAATTGAAATGTAACAATTTCCATTACTCTTCATCAAAGCCAATTGATCAAGAGGTACTCTGGCAAATAAAAAAGCAAATTCATTCCAATCCTTGAATTATTTATTTATCACTGTTCTGATCTGGCAATCCCTAAATTGTAGTGTTAACAACAGCAATTGAAATAAAATTCTCGCGATGTCACTGTAAACCGGTGAAACTTTAAATCTCATTACTCAAATAGAAATGCTGCATTTTCCATTACTCTTTATCAAACCAGGAGATGCTCCCACAAAAGTAAAAATACAAATGAGTTCCAATTCTTTAATTATTTTTCACGAGTGTTGAATATGAATTATTGGACAAAATTTGATGAAGGAAAAATTCCTCTGAACCATAAATAATCACCAACCACAAATGTCGACACTAATTATAATCGGAATGATCGTTAATACGAGAATTGTTGGCTCTCGGATTGAAAATAATTTCACTCGTCTCCAAGAGTGTCCGCTAAAAGAGGTAGATTAGATTTCCGGTAAATTTTCCATTACTCTTTATGAAACTCAATTGACCGAGACGTTCTGCTGTAAAAATGAAAATGCAAATTAATCTCAATACTTCGATCACCTCTCACGAGTTGAATGGAAATTACCATGAACAAATGGATGGAGAAAACGAATTAATTTGGACAATGTTGTAGATGACAAGTGACCCCAGGAGAGTTACTGCAGTCTTCGAATTATAAAACATTTTTGTGGTCCTTAATTTCTTGTTATCAGTACAATTAACTACAATGATTCATTTACGATAAAAATAAATGTCCATTGCAAGATTATTTAGCCTCGTTCGATGTTTTTTCCACATAAAATAGTTAATGAGTGTTTTAAACTATAATGTCTAATTTTTTCTAAAACAATTTTGTTGGACTTTAATTTTTAGTTGAAATAAAATCTCGCGTGTTATTTTAACTTGCTAACACTATCCATTACTCTTTATAAATCGCAATTGACCCAGAGATACTCCCGGATGAATAAAAAAAATCATGCAAATTAGTTCCAATACTTTAATTATCTTTCGCGAGTGCTGAATGCAAATTACCATAAAAAAATGAATGAAGAAGACATTCATTTGACCCCTGTATAACCGCTGAGCACAAGTGATGTCGCTAATTACTCAAAGAATTCAGTGTCTGTATCAATGAGACTCGGAAGACCACTTGAATTGTAAATAATTTAATACTTCTCCGTAAACTCGTGATTTCTCAAAACACAAAAAACCATTATATATGTATAATAGTTCAGGTAAAGGGAGTGGGAATAGAGACAGTATATACAACGGCTATTGTTTCTGTTTGAAGCAACGACTATGATTACCCGACGACCGCCGGTGGCTCCATTCGCAGCCCTTTGAGATGCAAATGCTAATTGAAATGTAAAAGTTGGCGACCTATATCGGCTACCTCCGCCTGGCGCGAGAACTCCAGTTCCGGTTTTTATTCTATCGTTTTTCCCTACCTCTCCCTTCCACTCTGGATTACCCTCCGCCCTCTGCGTCCGAGAAAAATCGCCTCATTTTTTTCAGATTTTTTTTTTCTTCACGTTCTCTATCTTCCCCCCTGGGCACTCTTGCTTGTCTGTCTTCCTTTCTTTTTACTTTTTTTTCACGGTTTTTTCTCATGGTTTTTTTAACTCTGAACTACCCCTCGGAATTCTCAACGCCTCCTCGTTACTTCCACCAAGTCGAAGCTTTTAGAAAAATCTGAGGAATCAACGATAGAGTATTCTTCGATGGAAACAATTTATTGGAAAATTTATCTGATATTTTAGGGGTGGAGAGGGGCCCAAAGAGTAGCGGATTGATTATTCAATGGAAGATAGTTCTCAAGACGATTTACATAAATTATTGTCTGAGTTTCCTCTTTGCAAATTTAGTTTCATCTCAAATTGTCAAATTTTACGATAAAATGGGGCAAGTCAAAGAAATTCTTTGCCGAATTTTTGAGAAACATCTCCGAAAGTAGAAGAGGTAGGGTAATTTTTGGAAATATCTTTTTGATGGTAAGTAATTTTGATATTCCCCTTAGATTTCAAGATATTCATTTAAAAAATGGTGCGTCGTTAAAGGATACTTGAACAGTTTTACCGTTTCGCTACTGAATTTATTTGAGATTTTATTGGTTAGTTTTACGGGCAGAGGAATGAGTTGAATAGTGGGAGGGGGAATTGACCATTGGCTAGTATTGATTACAGATTTATTTACAAATTCAACTATTAGTGGAGATGATAGATTGTTTACCAAAAATGCTCAACTACAGATTTATAAACAAAATACCATAATTTCCTTACAACCTATTCGATTAGTTGAAATTTCAGATGAAATCTCAGATTTTTCAAGAAGTTAAGTTACCTCCGCAGTAGCTTATAGTTTTAGAAAAATTTTACAATATGCTATCGACACTCAAACGAGTCGATTTGTTCTTGGGTATTTTAAAAAAGAATGTTCATAAATTCAAGAATTTTCCCCACGTATATTTCAAGAACGGCCGCGTCGAAATTCTTGAAATGTTGGTAAAAGTTTTTTGACGTAGCCAACACAATATTCTCCAAATTTGGTGTCTTTACCATATTGCGAAATTTTGTACAAGTAACAGCTACTCGGAAAGCACCAAAATTTCTTCAAATAAGTCAATTAAATTGTTGCCAATAATTTTTCATTTACATTCCAATAGCCAATTTCAATTCTTATCCTCAAAGACAAAAATAGTATATTGCCGGATGGGCGTTATGGGGTTTTTTGCTCGCGTGGTGTTTGGCAAACCGAGCCAAAGGCGAGGTGGCCAACCACGCGAGCAAAATGATTTTAGGGTTTTCGAGTTTGGGAAGTATGTAATACCAATTCCCGTACGAGAAAGCCCTAGAAGCAGTACGGCAAAATGATGTAATGCAAAAGGGGAGAATTGATTGTCGAATAGAAGTATTGATTATAGGTTTATTCATAAATTCAAATATAAGTGGAGATGAAGGATTTTTTTGGTAAAAAAAAAAATACTCCACTGCCCCGAATAAAAAGACCTTGATTGACAGAGATTTTCAAACGGAATACGATAATTCCCATTCATTCTATTCGACCAGTTACTATTAGAGAGGAAAACCCCGACTCAGAAACAAAAGCTGTGATGAACGAGAGGAGGAATTGAGGATAACGGAATGGGGCTAATCACCGGAGTCTCTTTTCGATTAATTTGACTCTCATTCGTTCCTTGGAAATTCCATTTTAGAGGGATTTTCCACGTCTCCACGCTGAAAAAATTCCCCCGGTGCCGGGAAAATTAAACGTTCAATAGGTAAGTGAAACGTTTTTATTTTCCCCCTTTTTCATAAAATTTGTGTCGGAAATAATTTCCGCCACTTTTTCAATCCCTTTTCAGAGGATTATTGGAGGTAATTCGCAAGGGTCCAATGGGGTTGGGGAATTCGATATAAACTAGAAAATTGCCAGCAATTAGTAAAAATGTAGGTCACGATAGCCGCTCGACCTATTACAAATGGCAAAAAAAATATATTTTTCCGCAGAACTTTAGTAATATTCAAATTAGAACATCCGCAGAATTTACTCTATTCATAAAATGGATAATTCGACATAATAAAGGGATCGTAAAGATGATTTCAGACGTTTTTATGCTCCTATTTTATTCGAGAACAAGAACACCCACTTACGCGGAATAAAAATGTTACACCGTTCGGGGGTTCGACTTGAAGGAGTGCACGATGTTTGAGTGATCGTAAATAATCGGTGAAAAATAGTTTTACTGTAGAAAGTATCATAAATCGTGGGTTCCAACGTCTTTACTCTTTACCTCTAAAATACCAGTTTCGCGAGGAAATTTACCGATCTAGTTACGTTAAAATAATGCGGATATTATTGTTACGAACATATCATAACCTTATGGTATTTATTACCTTATTATTACTATCATTAAAATACTAACATCATCGCTTATATTTTCTAATTGAAAATCCTAATTCATTGCAAAAGATGATCTCTTGGTATTGGAAGAAATCATATTGAATAAAAATTCATAATCTCCATTGATTGTGTCCAAAATTGTTTCAACAATTCATTCCTTTTATTGCCCATTCATCACGCGAGAGAGTAAAAAAAAGCTATTGGCCCTCCACTGTCAACAGGTCCCAAAACAAAATCAAGAAATCGTAAAACAAACCATGCCTCACGTCATAAATACCTCAATTTGTCTTCCAAGACGTGGCAACAGAAAAAGGGAAAAACAATTTTTTTGTTGGGCAAAAAAAAGTGAAGAATCATTGGAGCCGCGATAATTCTCATTCCTCGATACGATTCTACTCTCGTCAAGTATTTCCGGTAACGCTTGATAGGTTATCACGAGGGGCGCGTTAAAACCGTTTAGTGACTTTCGTGACTCGGTTCACTTTAACGAACCGCCAAGGCGGCCACCCGCGTATAACTACCGGAATTTTTTATTTTACGGTTTCTATCGCGCCGAGCCAACGTCCGTTCGTGAGACTACCTTCAAACTGCCCTTACATCCCCTCCTTATGTTATTCCTTTTTGCTCTCGCCTACCCGTAAGCCCCGTAAACTTGATCCTAATGCCGGCGGGTATTAAAAAGGAAAATCTCCCGCGAAAGATTTTAGGCGCACCGACGGGGAGGTTTAAGAGGCTGTAAACATATGGGCTACTTGCAGTTATTTAATAATACCTTCTTCAAATACCGGAAAATAAAAATACATTGAAGGTCGTAAAAAAATTTGAATAATTTGTGTGAGAGACTGTTAAACCCAGCTCATCAAGCTTCAAATAAAAGCACAAAAAATGTAATTTCCAAAGTATTAATATTTCCCGATGAAATAATGCGATTATAACGAATCAAGTGTCAATGAAAAGTGTTAAAAATGAATGTCACTCTTGATTTCCCGCGTAAACCCTCGATTCATTCAGAACTTGAATAAAGGGGAAGAGACTCTCCACCGTAAATGCAATTTAAAATAGTGTGTCCTCTATCTGACGCCCCCCGAAACTTTCATCATCAATCATTAAATCTATCTCCCAATAATAAGTTATCATTCCCCCTCTGCCCCTAAAATCCTCCAAAACACCTAGCATCCCTCATAAATCTGTCAACTCACAAGCCACGACTACAGCATCAGCTGCATTTATATCTCAACCTAATGCCCATATAGTTGTGTCCGTGGGAGAGGGGAGGCACGAGTGGTACACGAATGATGTTTCCTATCCTCGTTTAAGGGATTAAACTCATGGACTAATTGGGCGCGACGTAATCCAGCATGACATTGAGGACCGAAAGGGAGCAAAGTCCCTGGGAGAGGAGACGATCGAGTCAATTCACCCGGTAGATTATCGTCATTGCACCAGTGGTTTTCCTCGGTGACACGTTCGTGTTCTCACTTGATCCCTCCTCACCCCTCCTCTCTCATCCGCTAGTCCCCCGCCCGCCCTTCCGCTAAATTCATCGTATAATTCACCCCCGCTACTGATAGGAAGGGCTCTAAAATGTGGGTCAATAACCGGAATTGAGAGTTACCCCTCTCACCCGAACTCTCATCGACGTTGTTTCAAACCTCCAAACATTCGATCACTATTTCCGAACTAATCCAACCTGTCCAATCCCCTCCATCCTCGCCCCTTCCTCCCCGTGCTACGCCCAGTCCCCGAGTGCCCGCGACCTCTTCATCTCCCTCACATACACACTCCCATCACGGATCGATCGTCATTGGATACTCGCTGATATAATTCGCCTGGGCTACTGCATATGAATTACAGGATTACAATTTCGTTTACTTCGTATTCATGAATACATGCCAGGGAGTACGGAAAATACAACTGCAATGAGAATAATACGGACGTAAAACCTTTGGGGGACGGGAGGAGGATTTATTTATGCGATACAGTGAGTTACATAAATCGTTGAATTAAACTACCCGTATTATAGTAGCGCTGGGGCGGGGTGAGGAGGTATGAGGTGGGCTGTAGGTAAATATGAAAATTCATATTCGATGTTTGCAGATGCGGACCAATGAAGAATTCATTAATGCGCGGGAGTGGTAATGCTGCTTAATAATTGCGTTGGATTCGAAGAGTGATCGCGTAATTTGTGTTGAGCAGAATAAAAAAAATAGTATCGATTGAAAATAAGGATTTTTATGTGTCTTCTGATGCGCGAGAATTAAGGCTTAAATTTTGAAAGTATATGTGGTAAAAATTGTGCTTTTTCACGCATTTTTTTTAACTGACCCAAGGCAATTTGAACCAGAACAAATAGTCGTCGTGGATGAGGTAAACAAAGTTTCGCAATAAGTTTCGTTCAATTGTAGGATAATTCGTTTTGCGTCATTAATAAATAGTCATAGATTGCAAAAAATCAGGGACATGAATTTGTGAGAAAAAAATTACCGATAGCTTCTTGAACTTCGAAAACTTGAACTTCCGAAAATAGTGGACAGCAATATACACGGGATCATTTTTTTTCAGTCTTTTTCACCACCAGTTTCGTCTCAATTTAGACAGCAGCTTTTTTGTGAAATGTCGGGGGTCAGTTTTTATCCGTTTATGAGGGAATCCCGGAGTGCATCGTCGGGTACTAATCCGCTGTGCGCTGGGGTCAAACACGTCTGCACCCTTTGCCCCTTCTCCAGGATTCACCCGAGGCTTGAAACTCGTGGAGCTGTAGAGGAAGAAGAGGAGGGAGTGGGGGGTAAAAATAGTATCGAGTTCTCTCTCCCTTTCTCTCTCTCTTTCTCACTTGCTCCCTCTTCCTGTCTCCATCCGAGTAATTGGATCTGCAAGCTCGTCGCGGCGACGATCCTCCCTTCTCCCTACTCCATCCCGGCAACACACGTGGGACGATAGAGACGGAAATGCCGGCAGTGTTTGTGTGTGCCAGGTAGTCTATAAGCCAGAGTATTCCCAAGATACAAGACACCCCATTTTTCCACGCGCCGTACTCTGTCACTTTTTTTTTCAAATGTTTTTTTTTATGTACTTTTTTCAACATGGCAGCGGTAAAACGCTAGTTCGTGTATCAAGAATTATGTCTGCATTTGCTCAGAAAATTGAGGGAAAAACGGAAGGGAATGCTGTTTTTTTCAATTTTTTTTTCAGGACGAAAATTTTGTGGGATTAAAAAATTGAAAATTTATGTCCGATTTTTTCCAATACGACAATTATAAAGTATGTTATATCTAGTTTTGGTGAATTGTATTGCTTGGATGTAAGACAATATTTCGATACTCACTGTTTTTACCGCACTAGTTCAAAAATGGAAAATTCCTGGAAGTGAAGAATTGAAAATTCTTGAAATAAAATTGATTTTTCAATTAGATAAACATGACTTGACTCATTGTAGATGACTTTCATTTCTCAAATATAGGTTAATTCTATTCTACCCCAAACTTTCGATATTGAATTTTAAAAATTCGCTTAATCCTACTTCTAATAAATTCTAAAAACTTCCATATCGTTCTCACCAAGATTTAAATCGATAATTTAATAGAGCATTGCTGACATATCTATGTTTAAGAATAGATCGATATCATCAACAAAATTATTCATTAGATTTTACCGCTGAGTGATAACTCCATAGACTTAAATGAAACATCCAATCCCAGATATCCCAATATCCATTGAGCAGATGAAAAATTTTGGAAATGAATTCTGTCGGCGCTAGTGCCCCACATCTTTACATTTACCCACTGAATAATTTCCAATCCGTCTTTGACGACCCATCAATTATTAACGTTCTCAATTATCGATGCTGTATTTCAACAGTTCACGAGGCTGGGCGTATAGAGAAGCGAGACATAGATAACAATTACTCGTTACCTCTCTACTTTGGCTATGGGGCTTTTCACGAGCTCGAAGGCAAATCCGTTGCACTGAGGGAGAGAGGCCGAGCCGAAACGTGGGTTTATAATTGCCGCATCGTACCCAACAGCCAACTGTACTCAGTGCATCCTGGTATTCCGTATATATAACAACATATTGTACGATGGATTACGCTGATATAATTATCGTCGTTCGCACGAGTGCCAGGTTAATTAATACACCGCGATAACGAGGTGAACCTGCCTGTTGGAAATTGTTGAATTTGTGGGATTTTTTTTTCGGTTTTTTTTATTATCAATTCTAATCAATTTGAGGTCTGCGACAGTAGTAGAAAATTTTTTTTTGGACCATGTGATTTTTAGTTAAAAAATAGTTAAGAATTTCCAAGTGGAACTTCCAGAGAAAATGCCCATTCAAATGAGATAATTCCTATTAATTTATTTTTTTGTATGTAAATGCCTCATTAACTTAAACACAAGAAAAGCCGAATGGAGGGCTCTTGAAGTTGAATTCCAAGATAAAAATAAAACTGACATTGTCATCTGTCAATATTACTTTACTACTTTGAAAAATTCTCAAATGAAATTTTATCAAACCAGTCACTTCTGTCCGACATCCCTGATTTAACTGACTCAAACTCCATTTCAAACTCGAACTGAAAAATTAAAATAGAAAAAATAGCTGCTCAGTTTCCATCTGCTCATGGTAATTTAATAGCCATTAAAATCAAGATCACTCTATGGACTCAATAAATGCCATTTTTTAAATAGAAATTGAAATGACATAAGAATATTCTCTTCTAAAACAGAATCGCGGCAAAAAATTGAAAACCATTTGAACGGCAGCGAGACCCACAATATATTGCATTGGATTCGAAAAGTAACTTCGCTTATTTCGAGAATATTCGATAAGATTCCCTTACTCTCCGAAAAATTATTAACTGCAAGTGGATAAGCATCATGCGAATCAAGACTTCAGTTTAATCATCTTCAATGGATTCTAATGAGGATCTAAGAATATAAATAATTTTCAACTTAATCTTCTTCGTATATAAAATAATTCGTAAGAATTTTCAATGTGGATTATCATTAACAGAGTTCATTTGGAAGTCTGATATAACACAATTATTCTGTCCCCAATCTTATTTTCATTTTTGGCATAAGAATTCAGGATTTTCTCCTCTTAATACCCCAAATGTTCTGCTCGTAAGGAAATCTACTTGACAGAAATCATTTTTTTTGTCAGCGCATTCTCTGTTTTTCTCAATTCCTATAAATTTAAAATTAAGTAACCGAAAAGTTCTTGAAACGTATCTTTTGATTCCTCCATACCCTCACAGAAAAACGTCTTTTGGCTGAAAAATTAATTCTTGATTTAATAATTTTTTTTACAATCACACAATTCTTGTGCAAATCTTTTTCTCTTATCCCTCAAGCATGCACGTTGTCCAGGGAAAGAAAAACCTTATAACTTTCCTCATCTGTACAACGAAAAATACTTAAGCACCTAAAGAAAAAGATTGGCTCAAGAACAGTGAGAGTAAAAAATATTCTTGAACCAAGAATTAATTTTTCAGCCAAATGTACGTTTTTCCCTCAGTGTATCTTCCTCTAAGACCGTTCAATTCGCGTAACTCTTAATTTACTCACTATCAAAATCGTACAATTCTAGATTCACCTCATGAATACCATTTATTGCAACTAAAAAAATCCAATTGAAATCCCCCTCAATCAATCAATTACCATTCTCATCAATGCAAACATCAAAAATGCTCTCGCTCCTCCCAAAAAAAACTCGCGACAAAAAGTTGAAAATCGTTTGAAGTGCGGTGACTCGGTGGCAATGACGCAGTCGAATCGCGAATACTAAGCAGATGCTGATTCACCGATGGTCGGTGAATTTCACTTGTAGAAGACACCCCCAGCAAAAAAAACTCCCCACTAAACTTCTTACCCTCCCTTTTATCTCTCATTTCCAATTAATCCCAGATTCCGAGTCCCTCCTGGCTTAATAGCCTTAAGTGACTCGACTCCTTTTTGCTATTCTTTATTGGCCGAGTCAAACGTATCCATCTCCCACAACCTATCGAAGTGAGCATTGGGAAATGGTTTCAACAATTTTATTGTCCGTGTGTTCTCGTACGTGTGGAGACTGGGTACCATTGTCGCATCCATGGAGCCAGTGGAATTGCCGGGTCGTGTTAGGAGATAGTAAAAGTGACGTGAAATTCGCTGACCAAGATATCTCGACCCTTCGTTTTCCTCTCTGACTCCTCCTCTCTACATTTTTTCTCTTTATTTGGGTTTCTATCTTACTCTCCCTGTCATCTCGCACTACGGGAGAGTGTCCTTGATATTTTGAAGCGTGAGCTTGTACTTCGGCTGGTGGCCATTGATGGCGGGGAATCCGACGAATATATCAATGAGGTGAATGACTTATCGGGGGGAATGGCGGTTTATGCAACAGGATTTTTCCGAGGGAAACATTTTTTACGCCCCCAGCAATTGTCTCGGGGAGAATACATAATTTTCGGCACATTTTGACAGACTTTTTCGCATGAAACGAGAATTATTTTTTGACCTGCACTACTTAAATTATTTTTACAATCTCAACTTTGATAAATGCTATTTTAAGACGCAATTGTTTAATTTTCACAGTTTTAGAAATTTTTGTTTTTTGCCTCTGAATTCACTTGAAATCTTGACATTTTTGCCTTACACTGACAGAAAAGCGCACTTCTAGCTGAAAAATTAATTGTTAGTTAAAGAATATTTTTTACTATCATGTAATGCCTGAGCCGACCTTTTTCTGTTGTTCCTTAAGTATGCACGTTGCCCAGGGAGAGAAAACCTTGTAACTTTTCGTCTCTGGACAATGAAGAATATTTAAGGAATAAAAGAAAAAGATTGGCTCAAGAATTATGTAATAGTAAAAAATATTCTTGACTCAGATTTTCCGCCAAAAGTAAGTTTTGCTCTCAGTGCACAAACATACCCAATACCCCTGAATTTTCCGTCACTTTAAAAATTTGGGCATTTATAATTGAACTTTAATTTTTAATTCAGAACATCAAAAGCAAAATGGTGTTGATAAAATGTGAAAAGCACGATTCATCTCTACTCACACAGAAAATACACTTCACTTTTCAAATCCAATCATTCACAATAGAAATGTATTTCTCTCCAATCCGTCATAAAATACAAGATTGATGGTTTGGAGTTTTGACATTTCACGTCTCTAGAAACGAGATAACATCGTTACATCCTTATTAAGTTTCCATCTCGCGTTTCATCGCAGGTACACATGCTCGATCACCGCACAGTAAAAAGTCCAGCAGCCGCCATTTACATCAGCCGACACAAAATCGTTATGTAAATAAATTTTTCCAAAACAAATCATCCATCACGCCAGCCCCAATCACTTCGCCACCTTTCCTGGAAAAATCGCCTTTCCCGAATCATTGGAAGTCTCCAAATCTCGACAATCCCCGGGGGGAAAAAATGGTTCTGCGCCCTCGGAAAAATCTTATTGCATAAACCGCCATTTTCCCCGCAATAAATCATGCGCCTAGGGGATACCAACCAAATCCCCGACATTGAACAGTAGCGATCATCAGAATGATTTGGGGACACAATTCCGAAAATCATTGAAATCTCATTATTCAGCAACTGTAATATTTTATTTTTTATTAATTTTTCGAAATATCGAAACAATTACAAATTTGACACCCCCCGAAGTTCATAAAATTAAAAATAAAAATCCCAAATGTTCATATTTTCAAACTATTTGCATACCATTAAATGATCAGTACTTCCAAAATCATTGAAATTGTATCGAATTGACAAATTCATAATTTCCCTTTTTTCCGCCTTAAAAAAAACTTCTCAGTGACTGAGAAAAGTGTCCACGAGTTTCAAATATTCGTCAATCACCAGACTACGCATCAAACACATCAAAAAATCTTCCTCTCAATATATCACTCCCATTATCATCATCTGGAGTGTCATCGAGCGATATCTCATAGGTCATAATCAGTGACAGGTACTTCGGGAGGGACTGAAGAAAAAAAAATCGAAGAGTGATCCGGAAAATAAATGAGGGGAGGAAAAGCGAAGGGGAAAAATACGCTCGGCGACTGTTGATTAGCGACAGCGCTGAGAGAAGAAGAGCTGGAGGGAGGGGGTAAGTAGGAGGACAGAATCTCTCTGTTCGCGTGGATACTCCAGAGAGGACCCTTGGTGGATCTTTGGGGGAGATAAGCGAGCTACAAGACACCCACTACCAACCAACACCGACGTAAGAATGAAAACGAGAAGAAAAACGAAACGTGCCACAGCATTAGGGAGATAAGTGCCAAGTGACTCTACTGTGTGGAGTTATTATGGAAGATGCCGTGGAGCAAAACGGTAATCCCCCCCTTGTCTCTCTTTTTATTCGACTCAGATTGTCGTACCGAAAAGTTTTGAATTCTTTGAAAAATTAATTGGAGTCTACCGTGGGATTATAAATATTTTAATTGGAGTTTTTTTCGTTGCCAATCGATCTAATGACAATTTCAGTATTGGACATACCGAGATGGGTATTATCGAGAGACGCTACAACGTACCCTTCAATCTCTACTTACATCGCGGACAATTTTTTATTCAATGGTTGGCCTTCCGACAAATCATGCATCCCAAAATTCATTTTTTGCCCAAATAAACTCATTCAATTAATTGTAGGTTATCATTACTTTGGTCAATCCAAGGTTAATTGTTTAGTGGTGTCGTAGGTCGTTAAAATAGTTAAATAAAATCATTATAATCAATTAATTCAATAATTAGTCTAAGTTAATGATTACAAACTGTTGTAATAGACTGTAAAAATATTTTTTAGCGAGGTTAATTTAAAGCCATGGTGACAACTTATTTCTGTCTTGACTCAGCAAAATTATCCTACGAAAGAATAAATGAACTGATTCAACATGAAGAAATAAGAATATTATTTTCATCTGCTTTCCATTATTTGGGTTTCTCCATTTCAAATCCCACATTATATTTAGAATGGACTCCTGCGTCTGGTGTCACTCGTATCAATGATCCTATGAATTTTACAAATCTTGAAATTGTCGCGACACCATGTGAGCGAAATGACATCCGATTGCCAGATCTATTTTCGCCCAGACAATATTTTATTAAGAAGCGACGCAAATTTGAGGATGAATAAAATAACAGAAACGGTCAATCACTCCAAAGGACTCGAGATCCCCTTACAATTTTATTTAAAATTTTCTCCACTGCTTGACATTTTATCAATTGCTCAGCGATCACAGAAAAAGTCTCAAAAGATTTTTTTATGCGAACAGTTCGACTTCCTCGAACTCCGAGAATTTCCGTAAACTTTTTAAGACAGAAAAAAAGTTTCCCCAAACCTATAAAACCTCAAAAGACTCTCATCTATCATATATGACCGACTCCCATAATTCATTTTTTGTTTATCCATTTCACCCTACATTTTTCACTCCGCTATCTGGCCATTGTCCTCACCAAATGCGAATAGGTAATACGACACTGAGTTACGCTCGGATGCGCGAATCGAAGAGCACGAACTGTTGCACGGTTCGCAGCTTCAAAATCTACCCGGGAGAGGGAGGAGTAATCGGGTAGGTATACGATAGCACTACGTTAAATTGTCCTATAGGGGTTGATGGTGGGAAGAGGGTGGATTGGGTATAAAAACGCCAATGTATTTCACCTCTCGTCGTTGGCTGTAGTTTTTACGGGAGAGCCTCGACGCATAGCCATCATGTATCGTCTCTCATATGTATTCCATTGTATAATTCGAATCCAGATACATTTCCAAATAATCGATGAGAAATAACTGTGTAATGAGAAACAAACTCCTACTCTAGAGCTTCATTGCTAGAAATGAATGCCTAAAATTTCAAGAGAATATTTCATATTTTTTTGACCGAATAATTTATTGAACTCTGGGGTATTCAATAAAATTACATTTTTCAGCTGCGCATGACAATGAAAATAATAATCATCTGCATTATAACTTTCTTGAATTTTCATTCAACAGACAATTCAGTTGGGGGTGATGTTCAATTTTCACATGAGAGAAAATTATAGACATCATTGGAAATTCACTGATAATTTAATATGAAAAATCTAATTATCCTGAATTTTCGTTTTGAATGAGAGATCGTAAATGATTTAATCCCCTATTGAACTGAACTACGTACTATTGATCATTTAAATAAAGTTATATTGCAATAATGAATAAATTTGTAAGAGTTTTTGTGTTTCCGTAGAGCGAAAAATGGAAGGCAAGTATTTTTTTCGCTTTTAGACGTTTCATTTCACACACTAGATATTCCTGCAACTCTCCCCTTAGCGTACTTACAAAGGATTGAAAAGGCAGATTAGGGGAGGTTGGAGGCTCGATCACCACTGGAACCGGGGGCGAACGCGAGCCAGAATGACGTAACAATAATTGAATACAAAGATCATTAGTCAAACGTTCAACGAGAAAACCGAATTGACCGATATCATATTAAACATAAATACTGACGAACGAATTTTCCCCTCCTAACAGACGTGGGCAACGTTTATGTCCCGCTGTTCCTCGAAGCACCCCTCTCGAGCGTTTTTCAAAGGGTCAAACGTATAAATGTCGAGTCACGGCAGCCCCGGATATGTATTAATACGTCGCTGCATCTGTCCGTTATCATTTTCCACTCAGGACTTGAACGTCGGACATAAATGTATCACAATGAGGAGGGGAGTGACTCTCAGATTTTTCGATTTTTTACCTCGGGAAGAATGTGATCAAGTGGATGATTATGTGGTCATGCAGATGTTTAACGAATAATGGTCTGACAGACGTTTAGTTATGGATGTGGATGATTGATTGAAGGATAAATGAAAATTAATTCTCTAATAAGACTGTGAGGCCCATTCTCCTGCTAACAGTCAACAATTCATCCTTGAATTATTCCCATTAATTTTTTCCTGAATTTTTTAATAAAATTGCCTAACAGAAGACTTGAATACTTTGTAGAGGATCTCACAGTCTTCACCGGAAACAATTTCCCAGAAAATCTTCGTAATATCTAGTTGATTAGAAAATATAATATTTCTAAAGGGTCTCCTCTCTCAGACCACCCTTTCCTGTTCTTCACGGACCTTGCACTTCTCTCCTCTCCTCTTTCGTCACTCGCGCTCTCCCTCACTCCTCCCCCTCTTCCATCCACTGTAGATGGAATTTCGTAGTCGGCATACACATTTCGGGAATGGCCGAGTAAAACGAGAATGGTAACCGCGATAATTCGCACTCCCGCACGCACAATCCGGCGTTTGGCCGGGCGTGTAACATCGTTACCCAGTCAGCAGGCATCCCCTCACCTAGAATCCAACTATTGCCGTGTATATAACCGTGTATACGGCTCTCAGTAACGTGGAAAACCCGTTGGAGGCCAACACCGGGCGAAATCCCGCCATTACAGAAGCAATCTGAAACGCGAGTGTTTCGGGTATAAACGTGGTTATGCATTTCCGTCCTCTCTCCCTTGTGCCCTGTGGCAGCATCAACCCCACCCCTCGTCTCCTTTTATTTCCTCATCTTTCGCAGTGTGTACTCTGTTCAACGAAATAACCGCGACGAGATGACCCTCTCCTCGTTTCACATCACAACCCTTTAACGTGTTTTTGGCTCGCACCGACGATAGCTGAACGTGGGATTTTTGTTTTTCGAGCATGACTTTTCCATCAGCAATGGGGCTTTTTTCTGCACAGAGCTCTTGTAATTAGGCAGCGGATTGGATCGTTAAATTTAATTTTTGAGAAAGGCGATGGGGAGATGATGAGAAACGATGGGAGACGAGATTTTTAGGGACTTTTAGCACTGGGAGAAATCAAATCCTGAATTTTTTCGTACGGAGTTGGAGAATGTAGGGGTGTTTGGAAATACCTCTCCTGTTGGTATTAATTTATGTTGGAATTAAGATGTTATGGTTTTTTTTATGTTAATTTAAAATTTAAACCGGCAGTTTGGCGCTGTGGACCGAGTCTATAGTTCTCATGTGGCAGACGCGGGTTCGCTTCCCACCGGTTACACTAGTGAGGTTCTAGCTAGTATAAAAGGGCCTGATCAGTCCCCTGAATGATGTCTTCATAGAGATCCGGAAGGAGTCGTTAAACAAATGAAAAAAAAATAATTAGAATTTAATTTTCAAGTGACTCCCGAATACAATTACTAATTTCTTTATTGTTAAATTATTCCTAAATACCTCGTCCTTTTTTTATTTGTTCCCTGGCAGAAAAAAAAAATTATTTCAAGAATTGACTGACAGAAAATTAGAAAAAAATACAGGAGGACTGAAATATCCTCCGGGGCTCATATTATTGCCGACAGCATTTGAAATCGCAGACATCATTGATCAATGTATACAATTCTGCCAACATCGTGGATTATGCGTGCTCTAGTGTGAATTATCACAGTTACCATTCTCATTTTACTTGGCCATTCCCGAAATGTGTATGCCAACTGCGAAATTCCATCTACAGTGGGTAGATGGGGACGAGGGAGGGCAAAATGGAGAACTCCAGTGACAACAGAAGGAAACAGAACAGAACCGAGAAGACACAAAATCGAGAGAAGGAGGAGAGAGGGCGGACGACAAGGAGACGAGGAGACTTACCCCCTTGGCTCGGTGTGCTTTATGTTGGTGGGTATATATACTGTTTAAAGTACAGACGGAGACGAGAGGAGTACACTGAAACTGAGGAAAGGATCGTTGCACCGTGTCGACCCCTTAATCGCGAGAACTCACTCGACTGGGAAATTACATCCAACCCGAAAGTTACCAAGCTTCCCACCGGTGGCTTTTCGAGCCAGTGGATGGATACCAAAAAGTGAGGTATGCTGGGGATATCGGCTGATTCATCTTGAGTGATAAGAGAGTAAAAATTGTAATTGGGGTGGCGGAAGTCGAGTTGGTTTCGTCATTTCGTCGTTGTTTTTGGAACTGAGACAAACTCGGACTGGGAATTTACCCATTTTTTTCATTTTCGGAGACCGAAAATTAAATGTAATTTATCAATTTTTGATTAATTACTTTATGAAGATTCACAGAACAATTTAATAAGATCAGTTACGCATATTTTACTGCAGACAGAGAAATTCCAGCAGGATAGAATGGTCAGTAACTCATAAAAAAAAAGAGTAGTTCTGTTGACTATATGCTTACGAATCGCCTGCTCTACCAAGAAAAATTGTTCACGCATGATTTGACAAATTCCAAATGGACACGACGTCTCACTCGGCCGGTCTTATTTATGACACTCCCGCTCCCTCGGAAAATTTGATTCATAGAAATTTAAGAGAATCATCGGGAACCTGGTAAATAACTCCCGACTCTGACTTATGCCTCATAAAGTGCGATTGGACGGCTGATAAGAATGATTCCTCGGTTGTATCTTATAGCTAAGATCATTAACGATAAAATCACAGTCGCTGATATCATGAGAAGTCGCTCAACTGGGAAATTACATTTCCGAGTTTACCCGTAGTCTGCGTACTCCGGTGTCTCTGAGGCATAACGCATCGGGGGGTAAATGATTCGTCCTCGAGATACCACTGGATAATACAGGCGGAAATGTATCAGACAGACATGACGTTGGAAATCTCGAAAAAGCCAATGACTCCAGCAGCGTAAGAAGACATTTCAGGCAATGTCTGGACTTTTCGCTGTAGGAAAAAATTTGCTTCCAATTTAGATATTATTTGATTCAATTCGAAAAATAGAAGAGGAAAAAGATTCTTTAATTAATTGAAATACTCCGAAATATAAATCAAGCAATTTATATTGCATATCTTGTCATTCGGAAATGCTCTTTGTGAAACAGGTCGTCCTTGATGTACCGTTGGATAATACAGATGGAAATATATTAGACAGACATGACGTTGGAAATCCCATAAAAGCCAATGAAATAGCCGATTTCAGAGTGAAGAAAAGGGATTGCATACAATTTTCCCCTCAACTTTCTTCTTCATTGAAAATGTCACTTCACATTTGGATATAATTTGACATAAAGCAGAGAATAAAGGAGAAGAAGAGCGCCAATTTGGAAGGAAAAGAGACAAAAAATGAAAAAAAACCTGCTCAGTTGAATTAGAGGCAAAAAATCCTTGCGTATGGATAAAACGTCCCAAATATGATTGCAGCCATTTCAATCACATTTCTAGTTAGTCTCAAATTCTCTTTGTGAAATGATTCGTACCCGAGTTACCGCTGAATAATACAGACGAAAGCCAATGAAATAGCCGATTTCGGAGTGAAAAAAGTGATTGCATACAATTTCCCCCTCAACTTTTCATTTCACTAAAAATTTCGCTTCAATTCAGACATCGTTTGACGGAAATCACAAAATAAAATAAAAAAGAAATACAAAAAGTTCAAAAAGCCCGTCAAATTAAATTGCCGATAAAAACAATCTGACATGAGAAAAAAAATGTCGGAAAAATAACTGAAGCAATTTCAGCTGTATATACCAATTAAAAAATTCAATTGTATATCCAGTTATTTTGAATACTATCTGTGGAATAATTGGTTATGCCGGATGAACTCCCAAAAAGTAAATGAAACAATTCATTTCGGAGTTCAGGAAAACAATCGCCTAGAATTTTCCCGTCGCCTTTTCTCTTCATGAAAAGTTTCTCAAGTGTAAACCCAATTAACCATAAATCAGAAAAACAAAAAAAAAAGGGGCCTACAAGTTTGAAAAACCGGGTCCAAGTAAATTGCAGTGGAAACAAAAAATATCTCACGACAAAAAAAATATTGGAAATATACTTATAGCAATTTCAATCGCTTTTTCAGTCATTCTGAAATTCTCTTTGTGAATTTCGAACAGGGCACATCATCATTCTGTCACAGGATGAAATTTTTTTTCTCTTTCGCATTGTACGTTCGATAATCCACTAAAACGCCCGGGCAATCCGCCATATGGCATATCGTAGTAGTTTGGATAGACCGAGGGAATAGGTTGGAAGTGGTATATGCTGCGAGGGCCCAGCGGCGAATGCAGGATACAATGGACGTCAGTTTTAGTTACGGCACGCCCGTCAACCTCGGGAATCATCGAGCGTTAGATGAGCCAATGTTCCGTTTTGTAGAAGCTCTCATGGCTCTGGATACTTCCACAACAAGAGGATATCCCCGCGAAAATCGTATCTCTAGACTCCTCACCCTTCCTCTTCTTTATATGTTCTGTTGGGGCTTTGTTCTCGAATCGTGGGCCATGGCGAAATGAAGAGAATATTTTTTTAGCCGTACAATGGATCAATTATGCTATTGACCCCTCTCAGACGTCTGATGTATTAGTTTAGAGAGAAAAAACAAAGTTTATCTCTGATTCAAAGAATATTTATCTCGAGAATGAGAAATTATTGTTTTTTGCAAACAAAATTGCACGTATTTTTTATCTGTTGAACTAATTAGTGAATGAGGAATTAATTTCTTGATTGCAATTTAGAAAATAGTAATTTTAATTTTTTCTATCTTTTTAATCGATAATTTCGTTTTTTTTTTGGGAAATCTTCTTTAAGTAAATTAACAATTTGAATATTTGCAGAAATTGTCCTTGAATTCAGATCTTTTATACTGAAAATTGTAACCGTTCGTCTCCTGCTAAAACCCGATTCAAATATTTCGCTATTTCTTCGGACAGATTTTAAATGGAAGAATTTAATTGGAACTCGTACCTCCCTAATTGGACATAATTGATGACTCGAATCCGCCCGAGAACACGGCAAAAGAGAGGCAC
>JAPYZM010001723.1:0-17144 GCA_030522845.1 Psyttalia concolor
AAGACTTTTTACGTTTAGGCATCGTGTTTATCATAAAATGGAAAACGTAAAGAATTGAAACTGTTGTTATTTGCCATTAAACGAGAGGTTATATCTCACCAACTCCGAAGCCATTGATACTAACTTCATGTGCAGCTGAGTGTGTGAGTGGTCCAGATCAATCGATAACTGTAGAGCACGACAGATATCGATCGAATGGGTAATTAGGATATTTTCAGGTGGTCAAAAAAGACGGTTCCATGGTCAGAACATTTCGAAATAAATACCAATATTAGTATATTACGCACAAGTTCCATACAATATTTTATGTCATTGTGCCCGTAATCCGCGATTTAACCGAGCGAAGCGAGGTTAGAATCGCGTGATACGGGCACCTATGGCATAAACAATTGAATTTTCGTATTCGTTAATTTTGTTATATTCATCAGAATATAACAAAATGAAATGTCATTTGAATTATCGAGGATTGAACCAGCCTTCGTTGAGCCTGAACTATTTAGCCTTAACATTTATAACCTCAACAAAGCTTGAAATGACCCTTAGAAAAGCCCCCCTAAGTTACCCTCGACTAAGGCTGCCGTAAACCCCCGAATCACGCCTGTTTCAGGCCGGAGATACACAGCCTTGGCGAATCAAGACTCAAACAGGCTTGTTCCCGTTGTCGGTCTTCGTCATTCCTACCTGGACGTTAGAGCTGTTTGGTTGAGATAGTAATGATATATTCTTTATCGGTCTCCTTCGTGATTGTTGTTTCTCTGGTCCTGACAGAAATGCAAAATATAGCCAATTTTTTTCCTCTAAAATAGCCGGCTATGACGTTTCACCATATCGATTCTCACTATAACTCGATATTAAACTCGATAAAAAAAACAATCGATTCTTGCAAAAATTTCGATACTTCTGCAACATCTCCTTGAATCATATTGGATAGATCCTTCCTTGCGTTACGGAAAAGATGCGTAATTTTTATTGAAGAATCATTTATTACAACGGAGAGAATTAATTGAAAAATAGAGACAAAAAACGTGGATTGTCATGTAATTGACGTACTCATTTCAAGCACCAAATCCATGCTGGTCACATGGTGGTCATAAGTACTCGATGATTCGCCACGCGACCGTGCGCCTCTGTAAACCCGATGTTATAATGCACCCCCATTGGACACATATGCCGTTATACTCATGTGTTATACATTGTGAAGTGTCCACAACACTCCCGCTTGTTAAACCCTGACTTCCGCAAATCGAGCCCCCATGGGGTGCGTGGGAGTCGCGTGTACCGACACATGCACCCCCACCGGTATCACATTAAATATGAGGATTCATTTTACCGGTTGTCAGGGGATTTGTTCCAGTCGGTGATTCGTATATTTTTCAACTAATTCATATTGCTAAGTTATTTAATTACCGTACCATACACGGAGAGCAATTTTTCACAAAAAATACAGTTCCGTTTGGTAATCGGATTGTATGTTGACAGTTCGGTGATAATTTCCGTACCGCTTAGGGAAATGTGCGGACTGCTCAGTAACGCGATCTAGACGATCGATACAAATTACTTGACTGCTCAGTACAATTTATTAATTACTTAATGAAAGTTATGTAGCTGTTTACATAATTTTTTGGTGATCGTTTAATAAAATTTGTCGAGTTTTTCTTGAGACGTTACCTTAACTGCTCAATAAAATTTGTTTATTGGTTAACTTACGAGAAGAATCATGTAAGTAACGGGGGAAATGTTTCATTGAGATCGTCAATGGTAATTTTAAATTATGATTTTAAAAACGCGATCTGCTTGATTATTTATCTTTAATTTACGGAATTTACAAGACCAATCACGTAATTTTCATTGTTATTCTCGTCAATGACGTGATAGATCTCCTCTAACTTACGATTTTGAAAAAACATAAATTACGATCTCAAAAGGGTAAATTATCTTTCCAAATCTCGTGTGCCAGTTGGGTAACGTTTTTCCGAAGGGTCCAAAGGCACACGACAATGGGACGGAGTCGTCATTAAGAAAAAAATTCTCCCCCTATTTTTTCATCCTTCCGACTATTTCCAATAAAGTCTACAAAATATGATTTAAAATAGTATATTTCATCACGTGTGGGGCAATTTCGTTTTTAACGTGTGTGGTGTTTGCAGCATGAGCCGTAGGCGAGTGATGCAAACGCACACATTGAGGACGAAATTTCCCAACAACTCCTGAACATAATTTTATGCCACGAGGCCTGGAACCGGCTAAATTAGGCACAAGGCGCGAAGCGCCGCGAGTGCGTAATTAGCCGGTGTCAGGCAGGAGTGGCATAAAAACTATTACAATTTTTGCCGATGCTTTTTTTTTTAAGAACAAAGCAATGTTGATAGCAAATGGGAAACGAAAAAAAAGGGAAAATTCATATTTCATAAAACCATCGAGTACAGATTTTTTTTTTAATAGTCGGTAAACGACAGTCAATCACAGATCCAAGATTAAATTTTTTCCCCGAATTTTTTTTTGCCTTTGAAAACATGTCCCAACACGTTTACTCACCCTCGTTCGTTCCACACGGCTGGAGCGACCCTTGGGTACACGTTCTTTCTCACTCGTTCACGAAATATCTCCACCCTCTCAACTGAAACCGTTGGTATTCTTGCCACCCTGTATCGGCATTTTCACGGCTCCCTCACCGGTGTTTGTTGTTTGCCCACGATTTGAATTTGAATATTTGCTAAAAACTGATTTTATTTGTTCCCGTCTTTCTAGAATTTTATTTTTTTTTACGATTTGAGTATAGACATTGGAGGATTTCATCACCCCTATTTTATTGATTATTCATGTCGGTGTTAAATGAATTGTGGATGGATAATTATGTTCTCACTTTGAGCACAAGTTCATGCACTCGTGTTGATATTCCTGACAAAAACTTTTAATAAGGATAACCGTTGGAATATATTTTGCCATGAGCACTTCATCGTTACCCACTTCTCATTAATTATGCCCTCTAAATCAGAACAAACATGGAAAATTGAAATTAAAAAAAGTTTTAGACGGGGGTAATAATGAGCTAAAGTTCTCATCTGGAACGAATTCAAATAATGAACAAATTGTTCTGGGGAGAATGTTATTCTGACGGGAAATATTTTTAGTTGTAGGGGGTGGTCGCGAGTTTAGTGGTGCTAGTCATTCCGTTCTACTGAATTGAACCAATAATGAGGTATTTCGAAAAGGCATTCACTAGTGCCACCTGAAAAATCGATGTTATCTCATTATATTAGTTTTTTCCTGTGAATTAGGAGATTAGTTTTCTATCTTAAAAATTTTAACTTTATTGAGGCCTCTGATATTGTTTTGCTATCATTTTCAAAATCTGGTTTTTTATCAATAGGTTTCCAGTTTTTACAGGAGTAATTGGATCTTTTGAAATTTCAAAATGTAGTCTCGAGTGAAACTTCCCCGGCATTACACAGAAAAGTACTTTAAACAAACGCCGATAATTTAAATTATGTCCGCCTACGTGACAACAGCAGTTTTGTGTCGTTCTCACAATGAATGGCTGTTTTCATGAAACATTTTAAAAAATCAGAGGCGATCGTCACTCGATTGTATAGCAAAATATTTCCCCAACGTTTCTGAAACCTATTCCATTATTTCTAGTGTTCCAGTATTTTATTAGCCCAGTATATAATATCCTCATCAAATACAAATCGTGAAATTGTGAAATAAAAAATCGAAAATGACATAATTTTAACAATTTCGAAATTAAAACGGACAGCAATACATACAAAAAATTAATTTTGTGTAGCATTAATTTCCTCAAATTGATTATTTTTTATTCCATTTCTCCTTTTCTTATTTCCATCTATAAAACTAGCGAAAAAAACTTGAAAAATATTCACAGAAAAGATTTCATCCACAATATCTGTAAAATAGAAGTCTGTAAACTTTTTATACAAAACATTAATCATTGAATATTCCAATGGAACAGTCAAAAATGACTAGAAAGTTTAATCCAAATTGAATAAAATTCGCTAACTTTTCTTCTGCAAAGCTTGTTCGTATGTGCTAGCAACAATTGTTCCAGATACGTCAATTGAATTTTTTCAACATTGTATTCCGGTCCTAGATCTCCATATGGAAATCTCCTTGGGACTCCTGTCCATGCAGGACAATATCTAACCCAACCGAACAATGATTAATCATTGCCGCAGTTGCCACTAGCCAACTTAGTTAACTAGGATTGTTTCGAGTGTCGTATTCCAAGAATTCGGAAAACCTATTTCTCGAGATATAGTAGAAGTATACCTGCTTCTCGCACCCTAGCCCATTGTGTTGGATGAATAAACCGTGGGGAAAATGCACAGCAGGGGAGGGAAAAAAAAGCGAGGGGGAACGATGCACTTGTTCAACGATTTCTGACTGCTCCAGTGGCTCTCGAAATCCCCCCCCAAGAGAATGGAGAATTAGTGGAGTAATAAAAATTATAATTCTCAGTCTTTGCCTGGGATTTTTCTTTTCACAAATCAAGAAAAATAAAATTTACATTCCCTCTTTTGCCATTTTAGTTGACTGAACGCCATTGTTTATGAATATTAATTGCCTATTTCTGCTGATAACTCATTAATACAATCAATTTCATTAGCGTAATGAAGGAGCTGATAATGGAAAATTCCGAGGGGATGCAGAAATAACGGTTGAATTGTTAGAGTTAATTGGATGGGTTAATTACTGGGGATAGGTTATTAACTAATTATACAGCAACGAGCCTCCTCAGCAGTCACTTGAACAGAGGGGTTGATCGATTTTAAAAAGTAAACGAAAGTTTAAAGTTCTGAATGAGGGGACAAAATGTATAACAATTGTGTGCAAAAATATGCAAATTTTACTCCAGCTACTTTCTAGAAAAATGATATTAAAATTAGATTACCCATAGAAAATATTAGAAAACGGCTATTGAAAACTTCAAAATATTTAATTAACTTTTTCAAAGCCCAAAATTTCATGAAAAATTGAATAATCTGGTAAATGGAGTAAAATGATCCAAAGTTGAACTCTTTACGATTTTAAAATATTGATACAACCTTATAAGAATTGCCGACAAAATTCCAATTTTTGAATAAAAAAACTCCATCAAAAAGCGCTTAAATCCCCCATAAATGTATGTATTTCCAAAAATGTTGACTTTTATTTAGTTTAAATCCGTGATTTCTGACGGTATGCCTTTTACCAAAAGCGAGTATCACCTACTTTTACCCCAGGAGGGAGCGTAGAAAAATTATTAGTCTTTTGAAACCGTGAGAATTCGAGGCAGATGCCGGAAAGAGGAGTATAAAACCTAAAAGTGGGTACTGGTCTGCGTATGAAAATCAAGGTATGGGGGTCGGGGGAGCACGAACGAAGGGTGAAATCCAGTACACTGGGAGTCTGATTCCTCTCCAAGGAAAGCTCCACCCCAAGGCTCAATTAATGACGCAAGTCGAGAAAAAAGGAACAATGAGTGCATGGGGTGTTGCATCCAATGTTCTTTACAATTTTTCGTGAGGGCAATAACCTTTCGAGCATTGCCAGGAGAATGATTGCTGTAGAATCGTGATTACATCACTTCGAAAGGAACCTTATAATTTGTATTATCGGATTACGTCAGTCGTTCATTGAAGAAGGATAAACATTGTTTCACTTTTGGGTATGCCGTGAGAGACGAGAAAAACTAGACCAGTGACATTACGAGACAAGTCGAGGCGAGACAGTTTCTCATGTTGGAAATCAATAGGAGAGATAAGAATACAATTGTTGATAGAGAGACTGACACAAAAGAAGATAAATAACAAAAAATTATTTATCGAGGCATGAAAATCTTAGAGAAATATTTGAAGGGAAAAAAACAGGAATTAAGTATATTTTTTTGAATATATAATTATATATTCAAGAGAAACTCACTTCACTTCTATATTTCTACACACTTCTGCATATATATAATATATTTCGAAAATTTGGTCGTGGACTCTTTACTTATTCATTTATTTATTTAACTTTTTATATTGTTTATCAATAGAAGTATTGTAAACTAGGGTTTTTAGCATAAATAAACTGATTATCTGATTCCATCACCCTTCAATAAAAAAAAAGGTCTCTCTCATTTTTTTTATATAATTCATATTTTTCGAATTATGATCTCATAACTAATGACTTATCCACTCATACCTCCAATTGTCAATTTTAAATAACTTTCTAACTGAAAAAAAAATTTATACTCGTCTCCTCGCGTTCTTGAATAGTTGAGGGGTTTCTCTTGAATGTAGACCATTTTTAACAAAATCGAAAATAAAATCGTTTTTAATTGATGATTTACGATTTGTTCCCATTCCACCCCCGCCCCCTGTACCGCATGAGTAGATGCGTCTCCTTCACGAGACTACCGTTCAGCAGTAAAACAGTGAAATTAAAGCACTACAAATTTTGGCCCCCGTCGCCGGGATTCGAACCCGGATCATTAGGCCACGCGTCTTGCACTCTATCCGCAGGGCCACTGCCTTCGATTTATTTTTTAAAGTTTATTTAATTCTGCAATCAACCAAATTAAAATCAAGTGTAGTTTATGCCAAACTTTATTATATTTTATATTTAAATATGGAATAATATTTGAATTCAGGGGTGTTATAACAGAATGTGATTTAAGCTTCACTCAATGGGCTCAGTAATATTTAACTGAAATTTATTCAATGATTACTTCATAATAAATTGATACAAAGATAGATGATGAGGCCCAGACCAAGTGTACGCACAGAAATATCCCAGACCAACCCCTAATATTGATAAATTAGATGTGATTTATTACTTTGCATTACCAATAAATAATTTGATAGCATCAAGATCTGTTGTCTCAGTCGGACGGTCGAGATGTTTCAATTGAAAAAAGTACAAAAAAATGTTTGTCATGTGGAGAAATGACTACTCTAGTATTAAAATAATCAGTAACGGCGGCCTACATTTGAAATCGGTAACTTAAAATTATAATTTTTCAATTCGGGATTTGGATAAATTCTTTCAGTATTCTACCATCGACTTGCAATGCAAATATCTATTCCGTATAAATCAAAGTGCGATAAAACTAGATGAGATAAGATGATAAAAATGCAATTGCTCGGTGTGTCGGGGTGACATCACTACTCACTTTTGAAATTTTAGCCCTTATTTCTCCATGACTCGAAACCGATGACATAAAGTACATTAAAAACCAGCATATAGGCGTCTGTCATTAAAGAATTATCTCCCCCAGGGAAAATCAACTACCCGCATAGTTTTAATGTCTCTCGATTAACTCAACACTCTGTTTTTTATCCACTCACTGTTCCACCCCAAGAGTGATTCACGTTAATTTCATGGGTATCTAAAAATCAATGGGGATGAATCGAGGGAAGCCTGTCAACCGTAGCAGAGCTGAAAATTAACGAAATAGCCTGACGAAAGATGGAGAGCATTTTTCATATTAAAAACGTAAAATCTACTCTTGTTAACTGTTTTTTTTAATGAGATTTTATTGAATTTTCATAAATTCTAATTTAATTATGTTTTTTTTATTAATTCTTTATCGCATTTATGTCTTTATGCAGGTATTATAAAAAAAATGTATTCATGTATTTTATGTGTTAAATTATGTATCAGTCGCGCTTGAACAAATAAAAATCCAGAGCTTACCCGTCATCTCAATTACATCTGAATTACTCTTTCTATTAGAAAGAGTAATTTCTGTTGAAATGCTCGATAGTAAATATTCTGTAGAAAAATCCAATAAAATTATCTAATTACATCTCTCGCTTTCTCAACTAACAAATTTATATTATAATATCTCCCTATATATTATATTATATTATAAGACCTCTCGCTGCAGGACTCCCTTTGTCGTCTCGATTTTGAATTCTCACTAATTTATTTTGAATAAGTGTTCACGTTCTCGACTGATCCAGCCAAGAATCGAAGTAATAATAATTTCAACAATGAAGAAAAATTTTTATAGCCTCTTTAAATCCTTACTAGAATCAGGTCTTTGTGTTCCGCTTATCTCCCTCCGAAAGAGTTGAACCGTTAATCCTGTCAAGTCCAGGTGCCAGAACATCCCCAAGACGATATACCACTGGAAAGAAAGGATGTTTGTGTACTCCTTTGATAGACGCAATTTCCATGAACCACACCGGTACGCATGTCATAAAAAAAATGAGAACTGGAGGCCAATGTGCATAAGAAACTCGTCTCTTCAACGGTTTTCATCGCACTCGAAAGGGTTGTAAAATCCTTGAGGTTCGGTTTGGGAAGATGAACCAGCGTGACTGGCTCTTCCAGTAGGTTCATCGATTTGCCAATACATTCAAACGTAAAAAGCAGAAAAAAATACAGAATAAATAACGTAAAACGTGCTTTGAATCCTACAAACTAGTTTACGTTATTTATTGAAGCTCGAAATATTTTTCCAATAGCAATGTTGAGTCGAATAACAGGTCCCTTCATATTAATACATTCAAGAGACAAAGTTGAATAAATATGGTAAGCAAAGCTAACACGCGGATTTGTAAAACATCGCATTCAAGTGCATTTGAAAAATAAAAAATCGTAAAAGTCAGTTGGTACTGAATCGTAAATCATATCTGTCACCTGAGGCTACTGCGTCGTATATCCAACACTCTTCACTCAATTTCAGATTTTATGGCCAATGCGACAAGGAGGTAGAAAATAAGAACTTTTCGGATATTGTTTGGTAATCGATTTCACAAAAAAAAAAATAAAATAAAAAGAAGGTGTCATTCAAGCTTCATTACACAAGAAGAGAAATTTTCTATTACCTAAAACGGATTTTCATGACAAAAGGAAATTGTCTTAAATCGAATTCAATCTCGGAGTGATTGTTCTTCGCCGGGGTTAAATAAATTGTCATCTGTGAATGTTATCTGACGTTTTATCATGAATATTTTACTTATCGAAACATTTGATCTTCTTCGTAGAAGAAAAAAATCAAAACAATAACATAAAAGAATCTGAAATTGGCAATTTTTCTGAGCTCTACGTGAGTTCATGTACGATAATCTCATTATTGGAAGCAAGAACATCAATAGGGTACAATATCTTATCCGGATTACGTAAGTTAAAATGCCTGGAAGGAATATACGATAAAAAAAATTACTCCTTTCAAGAAAATCAGTTCTACGTATTAGAATTTTTTTCCGTGTAGCTGCTCCGATTGGCTGAAGAATTTGTTTTAGGAAAGCATCGTTTCCTGGAAAGTTGGACTCGGGTTGAAGGAAGTCATAAAAATAATTGGATTTTCGTGTAGTCAGTCGCTGTGGACCTTCTCTCTAAAATATAGTGCTAAAATAACAGTTATCGGCATATTGAGAAAAAAAAAAGTTTTAACAAAGCTAAGAAATTATTTTGAGAAAAATATGATTTTTATTATTTATATATATTTATATATTTTTTATTTTCTTTAAAATAATTGATTCGTTAGTTTTTTACATTTTTTCATTTCAATCGTCGATTATTGTCATCCCGCACGGAAAACAATTTATGTGGAAATTATATTTCAAAATTGATATCAAACATATGCAAAATATTTCGAGCATATATTTCGCCTATATCTCAACAAGACATTTTTGGCCGATTTTTTAGATAAACAAATATATATAAAATATATATAATTCACATATTCAACCACTATTTGAAATATATATGAGGTCTTAATGAGTCTATACTCAATTTGCAACAGTTGGGAATTAAGTAGGGGGCATGCGTTCCACATTTTTAAGGTAGCACAGTGGGATTAATGGGTGGAAAGGATTTTGGATAAGCGGGAATTTCTTCTCAATATATTTAGTCTTCAAATCACTAAAAAAAAAATTCAGATATTTTCAAATTGGGAATCGAACCCGGGACCTTCCGATTGCCAGTCGGATACTCTTCTCATCCGAACTATCCGACCATATACTGATTTCCATTTCAATTATCTGTCAATATTGAGCCACATCGTCCTTCTAACAGCAAGCACTTTACAACAGTTGGGAATTATACAGGATGTCCCAAGATGATTTGTACACCTGAATAAGTGGTTAAAAAGTAGTTGAACGTGAAAATGTTTCAGACCAAAGTTGTAGGGCTTCGAAGGGAAAAAATAATGAGACAGAAATTTTGAGCATAAGTGTTGGTTTTTATGCTACAAGCATAACTTAGTTTTTCTTCAATGAGACCAATAATTTTGATAATATGATACATGATGTTTTTTTCGAAAAGTTTTACGGTTATTAGCACAAAAAATCGAGAATAATGAACGGTAAGTCCAAATAAAAATATTTGCCTACGGTGTGTGATACATGATGTGATTGCGAGCTTCATCTCTGTAAACAAAGTTGAATGAGTTGAGAATATTCTTGTCAACATCGGATTATTGTTATCACACACCATGGGCAAACATTTTTATTTCAAATTTCCTTTCATTATTCTTGATTTTATGTGATAATAACCCTAAAACCTTTAGAAAAAAACATCATGTATCATATTATTGTATTCCTCACACCGACCCCAACAACTTTTGTAAGACCAAACTTATTGATCCCATTGAAGAAAAGCTAAGTTATGCTTGTAACATAAAAACATAAACACTTGTGCCCAAAATATCCATCTCATTATTTTTCCCCTTCGAAGCCCTTCAACTTTGGTCTGAAACACTCTCGCGTTCAACTACTTTTTAACCACTTATTCAGGCGTACAAATCAACTTGGGACAGCCAGTATATGAGATCAAATGAGATGATAAGATAAATAAAAATTATTCGTTAGGTCAAAAGTGAGGGATTTTATGTGCCCGCTGGATTCGGAATAAATGTCGCATATATTTTGAATGAATACAACCATATTATTCGCATATATTACGATTACATAATGTATTATATTTTTTTAAAACTTTGAAATATATTATTCATGTATTTACTAAATAATTTGAACATATGAACAATATATAATTGCATATATAAACGAATACATTTGAGAGGTATGAGTCATATTTCTATAAAATAATTCACATACATAAAAGTATATAAACAATGTTTATTAAACACATTATAATTTTATATAGAAAATGAAATATATTTCATTCATATGTTGAATACACATTTTTGGTCCATGCGGGATTACCACAATTTTTTTAAATACAATAAGAAAACTACATGATTCTATTGATTACAATATTTCACCCATTCAGACTCTTAATTTTGTGAAACATGAGAAATTTTTCTTCAGTTGCATTCTACATATTTAAAGAAATAACAAACTGTTCGTGATCAATAACAATAAATGGTTTTATTCAAAAAAATTCGACAGCTCTTGACCCACAACATATGTAAAACATTGGGTCCCTCTCAGCAACCTTTATTATTTTATTTATTTATTTATTTATTTATCAGTGGTCTCTAGCAAATCTAACTGCTGACATCCTTACATAATTCCTACCGGTTTAGAATCGTCTGTTAAAGTTATTGTATACTTTGAGTATATATTTGATCATAATTTTTCACATAATAAATCACAACAGGTATTAAAGAAATCAATAAAATCTGTATTTTAATGGTCTCAGTAGCATCCGTTCAGTTAAAATCCATGAAACTTCCGAATTTTCCCAGATTAATATTTATCCAGCCTCGAAATAACATCCATCAACAATAATCACGGCTCACCACCTGGTGAAGATTCCCATACCTGAAGTAACGTGCGAACCCAGATCTCCCCCAAATACCGTTGCACAACGTACTCCGAGGAACAGGTAACGTACGTGAACTGTCTTGTCTTTGTCGGCCCCTCGCTTTTTACTTTTTTTTTGACTGCCCCACCCCGAAGCGTCTTACTGAGGGGTTAGTCGCAGTCATTGTACGAGATATTTTCCCAGGACCTCCCCCAGCTTGCCGGGGCCCCTGGTGGGGCCCGTGCGACGTATATAAAGGCGAGGTGATGCCGAGTTAGAGCACAGAAGCGAACAGTCCTCAGTCGAGTTACATTCAGCGACTCTAGCGTCCCCGCCGGCCGGCCCGGCTGGGGCCGCTTGTTTACCATCACCACGTGTTTACATAGCTCCGAACATCCTACCACCATCACCGAACAGTTCCGAGAACAGTGAAGTTGTAGTACAAAAGTTCTTCGAAGTGTTTTTAAACAATTGGTTTCTGTCAACGCCGAGGGACTTGAAAAATAATGTGAGTATTTTTCGGCCTCCAATCATTTGGCAAATGGTTTTGGTGCTTCGATAGACTACTCGAAATTGACGGGAACCATCAGTCTTGATCAATTATCTACTTAAAAAAATTAAACCGGGGTCACGATTTTTTTTTTCGCCCCATTCAAGTGAATAACATTTCAACTACCCTCGTCTCTTAGGACGCATTGATCCAATATTTGACAATGAAAATAGCGAAAATTATACTCGGTCGTGGGTTTCAACTTCCATAGATTTTTTCGATACTCCAAACTGGTAAAATATTACGTTTCGTATAGATTAAATTACCACTTCATTTGTTGGATGAACGGAAAATTGGCATGAATACCTTTTACAGCACTCGATACATTTTGGTAAATCGAGTTTCAAATTGTGGGATAAAATTCATACGCTCAAAATGTCGGAAATTTTAGGTTTTTTTTCGAAAATTTCCGGTCAAAGAGGAGTAACTTCATTGATGAGGTACAATTTAGAGGACAAAGGGCCACATGAATTTTCGGAAATCAAGTTAGCTGGAACCAAATTGGGAATTGAAAATTACTGGGGTCGAAAGGTCGTGACTCAATTATCGAAATTTATGGAAATTAAGGTTTTGATAATGTTTTTCATTCGGATCTACTCTATCCAGGCACTAAAATCCACTTGAAATATTTTTGTTTTGTTGAAATTGTTTTATCCTCACGCTATTTTTCTTTTTTTTTCAAAAGTACTTTGATGTTTTCATCCTGTTGACACTACTAGAGAATATTCCATAGCCAAAATTTATTGATTCATTGCATTGTGAAATTAACAGCTAGTGAAGATTTTGTAGTTTTGACGAGTACCTCGTGTGCAAATGGCCGATTTCTCAAAATATTTCAGACACGAAATTGAAATTTACGTAGCAAACAAATTAACTCGAATGCTATAAGTAATCATTACAAAAATTGTTGATACAGTTGACAAAAATTTGTAACAGAGTAATGACAAATTATATCGTTTGATACTAACCAGTGTGTACCACTAACAAAAGTAGTTTTTGGATAAATTTATGAAGACAGTCGTCCACATTGATTTTAGTATTAAAAATAGAAATCTGGCATCCGATAAGAGTGAACAGAGACATTACTACGTATGTCGTTTGCCTGGTGTTGTACACGCAAACATGTATGTGCACGGTTAAATTGCAGCAGCAGACGTCGTAATGCGGGAAAGATTCTAAACTATTTTAATCGCCATCCAACCGATTGAGCAGATGAAAAAAGCAAAAAAAAAATTTTACTTCTACTGTATTTGACAAAATATTTGGTGGCATTTTATTTACAATAGATGATCAATCTTTACTGGAAAATTCCAATGAAAAATAGAACGAATTTTTTTTATTTTTTTCACATATTTTATTTTTATTAATCCAAAAACGAGGGATCTTTCCACAAATTACGACTGAGTTTTAAATTATTGTTTTGTCTTTTTCACAAGCACGTGTTTTGGTTATACCTCCATCTGTACAAAATTCTTACTATCAACTATTCCGTGTTGAAATTCCATTTTATAAAATTCAACAGGTATCGATCAGAAATTAATTCAAAATTATAGGGAAAAAAAATGAAACTCCAATTGGAAATGAGAAAGAAATGATTAAATCCCAAATTTTATCTCGCATTTGCACAAAAAATTGGAATTATTTCTCCGCTTGCAGCAAAAAAAATGAATCCATGAATAGAAATTGAAATTTAAGGAAATGATAAAAATATTTCAAATAAAATTGATGAAAATTTCATTTTCGTAATAGTCGCTGAAATAATAATATCATCACATCCGCGCGATTCACCCTCCATCAGAAAAATGATGATCAAGATAATAGGATGTACCACAAATTTTGTGTTTCAAAACCGAAATAGCTGTGAACTTGACTCCCCTCCCGTCATTTCCGTTAGATAATCACTTTTTCGTGGGGGCACAAGTGCTCCATGGTTCTCGTCGAGTACCCATACACAGGAAATGGCAACCCCCTTGCTTTCATTCAACAAACCATGAAGAAAGGGGTGACAATAACCCCTCGTTGACGCCGAGTCAGTCAACCGGTCGTAAACTCCCCAAAAGCAACAAGTTCCGAATCTGGTTCTAATCCACAAACAGTTTGAGCGACTATGCAACATCTCAATTCAATATTCCGCTTAAAATACATTCGCTAATGAGACTAAAATCAATATTTTCCGTAATAATCCAATTGAAGAGTAACCGAAATAACATTATATTTGTACTTAAAATTTTAATCTCCACCTCGTGGAAGAATATTTGAAAATGTTCCAATGTGAAGTGCGACAATTCTAGAATTTTAATGATGAATTAATGAGTACCCATTAATGAGCACGTGAATAATCCATTCGGCCGCTGAATTGTGATTCAAAATTTCTGCACCCCTCACTCACGCAACGAAATAATTTACTCATTATTTAACAATTTATGATAAATACTTGTTAATATGACGGTGTTATAAATTTAACAATATTGGTTTATGATTTTCGAAACAAAAATATCATTCAGAGATAAAGAAACTAAAAGCCCAATATTTGGAATAGTTGAAAAATTCAAAGATAAGAATCGACTGAGGTCGCCGTTAAATATTTGAGTGCAGCAAACGATAAAAATCCGATATAGCCGGAAAATTTTTGAAGAACTTTTGGAAATAGTTTCGATTCTAATCTGAAAAAATTCCGATACCTGCGCGGCTTTTATCTACCTCGATCAGGCAACCACACTCACCGTGACATACAATGAAAAGAAGGAATGACACTAACTAAATAATAAAAAGTCTATAAAATATAAAAGTACCGTAAAGAAATGAAAAACATAGGCTTCCATTAAAACCAAAAAGTGATGAAAAAAAAACAAATTTTGAAAGATTCTTTTGAAAACTAAGCAAGTCAAAAATATATTTTAACTACACCATCGAAATGATAAAAATTCACGCCAAATGAAAATAACAATTGTTTTTTGAGAAAAAATAATGATATCTAGATCTGTTTTGTTGATAAATTTCAGAGTCTAAAATAATAAAAAAAATCTCTATATTATCCATATTATCTCAAACCAAAAAAAAATCCAATTAACTTGCCGAAAATAAAAACACGCTAAATAAAATCTATATTCGTTACAAAGGAAAAAGACGCCTCAAAGTAAGACGAAATAACAATCGACATTACCGAAAGGCCTAGAAAACCCATGAGAAGAAACCAAGCCGGTAGTGCCTCCCACCATAGGGCTCTGACCCCCTGACTAACAGTGGCCCGAGGGCCTCCCGCCTTTTTTCAACTCTTACGAGCAAAAGAAAGAAAATAAAAATGTGACAAAAGGTATTGGAAACGGTCCATGGGAGTCTTTGCTATCGCGAACTCCCTTTCCAATTTGACCTCCTCCTTCGGCTTAGCTATTTCCCTTTTATACACGCACACACAAAGCCAACCATAGGAACGTTGCAAGCAATTTCAGTTGACCCCACTGGTAATTCAAACTACCAAAGAACAAGACCCTTTACTCTACGGGTACTTCAAGTTGGATATGCTCGGTACCCTTCACATTGCGTCTATCGTGGTAAGGTTGACCCCAAACGTAATTCAAGCCCCCCTCCCTCCCCCAAGGCAATGAGAAAACCCAAAGGTTGTACAATAGTGCGCGTCACATTTCGGTACTCGACTTCCTCCTTCATCTCTCGCAATACTCATTATTCCACTACGCTTCCAAGAGATTTTTACTGAATTGTTGTATGTTTTGAATCGTATTATTTTCTTTTTCATTTGTACTCTCACAAATTCAATCTACACCCCATTAGTAGTGCTTCGTAGCTAACGCTCACACCCTTTCCAGGTCTCTGTCGCCTTCATCACTCGACTCCAACGAGCATTGAAAGTGGACGAATATGGGGAGCTGAGGAATAAAAGGAGGCAACAAGCAGCTGCGAGTGGGGACGCTGAGCATTGGAGAGGTAACCAACTGGAGAAATTCATGTTCCGGAGGGCAACAAATTAATCCTTACTGGACCTGCATTGGGAGATTAATGAAATTAAGGGCATTTTTTGAAAACCTGAAGACTGATTTCATAGTTTGAGGTAGTTTGGAAATGAATTGTTGGGTCTAAGAATTGGTCAGGTAACCAATGTCTTCACTCGTCATCACGCACACTGGAGAATTCATGGAGGACATCATCAACTGCAGAGAACGCTAAATTGGAGTAAAACAGCGTCAGTTATAATGTACGTTTAGATGGGGCCATTCCTGAAGATTTTCAAGTTTTCCGTCTACTGGAGGCATTCAACCTACTTCAACCTACTTCAACAAATACAATATCTCAGGAGTTCAATGTATCAGAAGTCAAACAGTCTCATCCAACGAACTGCAGCCTCTGGGAATATATCCGATGAGAATACTTAATCCTCTCGGTATCCACGAAAATCAATAGCTGAGAAACTACCAATGTCATCGGATTTTCTACTGGAGCAGATGTAATATCAGATTTCAGAGTTACAAAACATCAAGAGCAACATCAGCCGTAATAGATTTCTCATCATCTGGTAATATAAATCATCCAAACAATTGTTCACAGTACAAAACACTAAGACATAATCAGTTATTTTTCTTCTAATTCAGTTTCTAAAAAAAAAATCCGTTTTCATTTCGTTTTTTTCGTTTTATTATTTTTTTTTTTCTTTCTTTTTTATTTTTTGAGTAGCCTGCTTGGAGCCGTGGATTACGCCACAGGCAATTGAGTAGTTTTCACCCCAGCTTAAATTGAAAAAGTAGAATATGAAAAACACATTTTCCCATTCAATTTTTTCGGTCAGTTTCATCCAGCGGCTTCGAGCTAGACACCTACTCAATCGAAAGTTCCTTTATTTCGTATTTTGAGTTTTATTATTTTTTTATGAAAAAAAAAAAAA
>JAPYZM010001724.1:0-16849 GCA_030522845.1 Psyttalia concolor
AGGGGAAAACCTTGGCCAGGTACAGTCGTCTCTGTTACGAGACTACCGCTCGGCAGCGAATCGTGAGATCAGAGTGCTACAAATTTTTTACAAATTTTGTCTGCCGGTGACGGGAAGCGAACCCGGGTCATCGGCATGCCAGTCTAGCACTCTAACCGCACACCCACTACCGTCGGTCTATAAATCCTTATATTCAGTCTCTAAAAATTTCCAAGAAATAATTATTAAACGAAAAAACAAAGCAGAAATAGCACGAGAAATTGATTAATTTGCAGCATATAATACGGAATTTACGTAATTACAGTGAGCCCTAATTTCCTGTCCTCTAATTACCCATTTCGCGATAATTATCTCGATTCAAATAATAATTCCATTCATAAATCTCCAGTTTTTACACTATTTACATTCTCTGCCAACCGGAAGTTCTAATTCCCTCAATAGCGCCCGATAAACAATTAATTTCCGCCCTGACGTTTCCATTACGGAGTAATTTTCAATGATGAATTTTGTTGCAGATCGAGCCGATATCCCGATTTCCAAGCAGCATAAATTATTGAATATAAATGCTGCGGCGAAGTATTTATTTAATAATTACTCAGGTCCATTTTTGGAGGAGAGTTCACCAGCGGTAGCGGCGCCAATAATCAGAATAAAGGATAAGGAGATGTTCGTTACATCTATTACAGATGCACTGGCAAATCTCTTTCCATCTAGAGATTATTTTCGGTCGAGTGTCGACGCCCGGACAGGATTTTTAATAGGTAATGATTAATGGAGTCGATGTATAACTTTAAACCATTGAATCTTGATTATTTGTGGTTAATTACTATTGTTGGTTATTATTACCTTCTCATTGTTACTTGCTTTTATTATTTCGCAGACGTCGATTTTTATGTTGACAATAAATTAATGCCGATACCTGCAAGTAAGGTCAATGAGAATACAAACACCTTGAGGTGAGTGACATTTTTATTTAATTTTTATATTCTACTTCATTTTCTGATTTTGAATAGTCGTTTGATCCTCAAATTCATTTGCCCGTCCGTTTCTTCATTTTCCCGGAAAATTAAGAAGAGGACATTTTAAATGGTTATAAGGGTTAAAGAACTGCTTTAAACGTTCAGGATTAAGGGTCAAGGGGTTTTAGGGGTTGTATGACCCTTTCTCTAGAATTTAACTCACCCATTTTTTTTACCTTCAACGCGACATGGGTCGTCAACGTTAAAGTTGGTCAAGGTTTGTTTGACATTAAGGGTGATGGGACCTTGAAAAAATGTTTTTCTCATTCTAAATGCCCTTGAGGGTCATACGTTCCTAGAGATTTGAGATTGAGGGTCAAAAGACCCTCAAGAAGATGTGTTGAGTGTCAAATGGTTTTAAGGGCCAAATGACCTCTTTTGACTACTCAACCATTTTACCCATTTTTTGCTGTTGTCTCCAAGGGTTGCCCGCCTTTCAATACAATTCGACCCTCAGTTCCGAACGTCCGCTGACCCTCGAAACCATTTGTTCCTCAACTGAAACTAATGAAGAGAAAGACATTGCAAATGCGTTTAAATGTTGAAGGACCCTTAAAGAATTATGGGATTAAGGGCCAAATAGCCCTAAAAAATGTTGGGAGTTTTAAACAGGGTCAAAAGAGTCTAATCAGTCGGTCCTAATTTTTTTACAGTAGACCCCGCAGGCTTTCAAGGGCCGTTTCATCGTCAATAAATTTTGGCTCCCAACTCCGCATGTTTTTCAAGGCCGCTCGGCCCTTTACCCCATTTGACCTAAAATTAAAAAAAAAAAGCTTCTTAACCTTTGCTTTTTAATTAAAGGAAAAACTTAAAATTGAAGGTTCGAATTATTTCAATAACGAATCATTGTAGAGAAAAATGTCAAAAGAAATTTTCCGTTGAGAATTGAACTTTCTTCAAAAATTATTTTATAACTTTTTTCTTTAAAATTACTTATAAATGAATAAACCATTATTGAAAGCGACAATACAATGGAACAAAAAATTGACTAATTTCGTTTCCGAAGAATGTTTTTTAATGCTTTTTTGGCCTACATGGACCGAAAGCGAGCATTCTAACCTCGCTTCGGTGGGTTAAAAACGCTCAGTTTCAGTCCATGTAGGGTGAAAAATCGTGTTCAAACCTCGGGAGGAAAATCAGACAAGCATTCCCACGCGCTTACAGCGCTCGCCTCCGGCTCGGGCCGTAATTTTTTCACGTGAGGACCCGTCGACTTTTCCTCCCTAGGAGAGAAATATCCTATTAATTAAGGTTACAATTGCAGAATATTTTGAACCGAAAGTATTTCTCCTCTTCAATTACAGGATAGCAATCATTGCAAATCAGTACCACGACTACAGTGTGGGAAAAAAATCTATCTTAGGTTCCGGTTTACTCCACAATCGATTACTCGAAGCGATGGGGTACCGAATTCTCGAAATATCACACACAGATTTTCACACGGATGACAAATTGCTGAACCGAATTTCGTACCTCAATGATCGAATTAAAACCATTGTAAAATAGTTAACTATAGTGTAACGATAATGGTTGATCATATAAATTTAATAATATACAGTATGAAATTTTCTGTTAAATCTGATGTTCATATTTCCCACTTGATGATTGCAATTTAGCCTATAAATGATTAATTCTTTTTATTAACAGAGGATTCTATTTTTTCTAATGATGGAAATGACTATTAAATTGTCCTATAGGGAAGAAAGTATTATTTTATACTTTTTTCCACAATTAACTCCAGAGATTGAGAATAAGTAATTGGTTTTCTGACGATAACTCGACATTGGCTGAGTGGAATTCAATGAGGTTGACTCCTTTTTGAGAATAATTTATTCAGCTTTGAAGGGAATTTTTGGAAATGATGTAGGGAGGTTGGTAATTAAGTTTGCCTATGATTTACTAATTATTTTTCTTGCCATTAGTCATGGCGTTTTTGAGGTTACGAACTACTACATCCGCCCCTTGAAAACCGGGTGTAATAATTGTCACCTCGAAATCGCCGTCCCTGATTACTATTGAAATAATGATCAAATCATGAGCAGACCTATTTTCCAACCTGCAGAAATCAGGCACGGAAGTCGGAAATTAAGTTTGCTTATGATTTAATAATTATGTTTCTTGCAATTAGTCACGGCGATTTTGAGGTCACGAACCATTACACCCGCCCCTTGAGAACCGGGTGTAATAATTGTCACCTCGAAATCGCCGTCCCTGATTACAATTGAAATAATGATTAAATCGTCAGTAGACGTAATTTCCGACCTGCAGAAATCATGCACGGACGTCCGAAATTAGGTTCTCTTATGATTTGATAATTATTTTTCTTGTAATTAGTCACGGCGATTTTGAGGTTACGACGTATTACACACGGACCTTAAAGTAATTAAATCATGATAAAATATCTGATGGACCAGATGATCAAAATGTAAATATCGGACGACTCCTCGGAGCGAGACCGAAGCTTCTGGGCGACTATTTGATCTGAAGTTTCACGAAGTACCCAAAGTTCGCGACGTATTGATTGAGTGATATCGTAGACAGAGTGGAAAGGGTTCACCCTCGATAGGGCTTTTCACCCGGTAAATAACTCCCCCCTCCCCCTCCCAGCCACCCAAAAAAAGGGAGGAGTGGAGGAGTAAAACGGCGCCAAGGATCTTTACGACTGTCGAGCCACAGTAAACGAAAACCGTCGGCGTCGCCGACACGAGACGACGTTAAACTCTGTCACAAAGTATTCGTGCGTACATGCACATTTCTACGAATACAAATGCACTGAGTAAATTACTTACAGTCGTATCATAGTGTACAATGGCCACAACATGGCGAGTGCCGCATAGAAACTGGAATAGAAGGGCGTGTTTATTCCCTTCCTCTTCCTCCCTTGAGTCGGGGAAAAAAAATAAATAAGAGAGAGATGGGATGATGGACGTGGGTGCGACCGTCGCCACAGTCTGATTGTCCCGATAACGATTTTATTCTTTGGTCGTATTATGGTATGATGACAATGTATTTTGCGCGAAATAGAATTGATGAGAGACCGACCTGATGAATCGATGAACTTTTTTTAAATTTTCATATGATTTTTTTTCCTCAATGAAACAACCCTATCGGATAATTATTGAGAGTGAAGAATACTTTTGTTTATTTTTGCGAGTATTTTGACAATATTTGATCTGTCAAAAATCGATTGATCCAGGAATTTCATAATTTATCTGTTGTACTCATGTTTTGTTTGATTTTATTACTATGCTTCAATTTTTATTTCTTTTTTAAGAGATTAATGTAAAAGGTAACAATTAAACTTATTGGAAAATGGAGAAAAAGTTAGGCAAGGGTCATCATCAAATTTTTTATTAGTTTTCTGGGTGACGATTGGGATGGGCGAATTAAGTCATCTGGTTCTGGATTCCATTAGGAAGAGAATTTAAAATAATTCAAAATTGTGATACTTTGGTGGTAACATTACTCGTGTGGGCTGTGATAACGATTACATACATATTCTGAATGATGCACGATAAAAGTACAAGAGTTTTTCGGTCATTATTCAAGTCTAAATAATGAATTAATTTCGTTGTTGCATAAAATTGGTATCATCAATAAAATTACAAAATGCGGAAATGAAATGAAAAATATCAAAGACATACTTTTTATCGGTGATTTATCAAAATAAAAGAACTAAACTCAAATATTCCGGTCAATATTAAAAATTTCGTCAATTAAAATGAAAAAAAAAAAACTAGTGAAGAGTGAGCAAAACTTCGGACCGTCCAGTCTCAGCCCAGAAGTGACGAAAAAATCTGAAAGATGGCTTGAATAATTTGTTCACTTCCCAAAAATTGAATAGAAAGAATTGCGGATAATTTGAGGTAGACAAATAATTTTTACAACTGTTAAAAAACCTGAAGTGGAGATCCCTCCATCTTTACCACCCCTAGTGGCCGCGGAAAGAATTATTCAAGATGGCGTCCGTTATACCTGCCACCTCGTCTTTTCAAAACTCTTAAAATTATTCATTCCCACCAAATCGTCTTCAATTGGTATAATTTACTTCCTGAAAAACGAATCAAATTATTAAACCAACCCGACTTTTCCTATCGTTTCATTGGCTTTTATTTTCCTAAAAATTTCTCCCATAACCAAAAAAAAAAAATGAACCCATTCCAAAAAAATCGGAATAAAATACCTTCACCCCAGACAATTGAGCCCTCACACTGCAAAAAAAAATATAATGTTGCCAATCAAATATTCTTCTGCCAAGAATTAACAGGCAGATTTTACATGTAAATGTCTGTCATTTGATTGCCTAGAGACTATTCGATGTGCAGAATGATATTTTTTTCCCAGCGCATCCCCTCCCATCAAATTTTTTACTCTTCATTTTTATAATACCGTCCCCGCAACTTTATCCCTTTCTTGCTTGGCGCGAGTTGACTCGAGTTACCCAATATAGCAGACAGGACAAATGTCCTTTTAAGGCTCAATACCATTGGCGGAAGAAGCGTCTCGACTTGTCGGCTTCGAGACTTTTGTAGCGAGCGCTGTATACCAGCCTCGTCCCAGCCTTTATTTATTATAATCCCCTCGATTATTTTGACGTTACTCCCCACCCCTCCATTGCCCCCCCCCCCTCTCTTCCCCTCAATTTCCCCCATTTTTCATTTTTTTATTAGCGATAATAGACGCGATAGATGACATCAAATGGAGTAGAATCGAAGAAATGACACGCTTGAAAACGGTAAGCCCTTGTATAGAGAGGCACCGAGTTGTCTCTCAGCGGTATGTCGCGCTCCGTTTTTTCTCATTGGATTCTCTCGCCACTACCAATGCCTCGAACGTATCATTGCCATATAACCCGTAAGTACATTCTCAAGGCACTTGGGAAAACGACCCTTTTACAAGCTGTTAAATTTTCTACGATTTAATCTGCGAATATTTTGCGTTTAACGATTTTAAATATTTTATTCATGGGTCAATGTCATCATTAAATGCACCAATAAAGTTGAGGGGATTTATCAGGAATATCTCAATTATTTAAATCTGGGATTAAATAAATAAATAAATCATTTTTCAAAATGGGCCTTATCTTCAGTAAAAACAAGGCTCATTTTTATAATTGAAATTGGGCCTTACTTTCGCATCACCAACGTTGAGCCTCGTATTCCAGTGGAATTTTGCTATTTAAAAAATTGGGCCTTATTGTATAATTTAATAAAAATAATGGGCCCTTTATCACTTCAATTTTACATTCATTTCTCTGGAATAATTCCCCTGAATTTTTCAGCACCACGTGGATTTAATCGAGTCAAATGCCCCCTCTTGTCCTGCAGTGGGGGAAAATTGAGTAATGACGTGGGTCCGTTGGGCCCGCAGCTGTTCAGCATGCGCGAGCGATTAGTATACCCCACTTGCAAATAACCTATCAGCCGAAGGGCAGAGCTATCCTCCCCTCCAGCTCCTATCAGTCCCTCCGGAATGTCCCCCCCATCCCCAGTAAGGCCCAATGTATTGTTCCCCAAGCAGGTGAAAAATGTGGTGAAAAATGCCATCCGAAAACCGACAGAAAAAAAAACAAAGCAAACTCAATACATAAACTTTGGAATTACAAAACTTTATATGGACTGGTGTTCGTCACAGTGGGCCCCCTCAGTTTGGCGAAACAACGTGGCGGGGCCTATACCGCTACCGCTCGCTTGTGTTGCCATTGTTTTGCGTTGAGTATAGAGGGGAACCCACCAAAAGACTCCCCACAACAAACAGTATGAAGCGCACGCACCAGAGCACACACGCAGCCGAATGGGCCTGACTTCCAATGCAAGTTTCGAAGTTAGTGATAGTGTTGGCTTGTCGTCAGTGTGGCAGTTTTGCTAAGGGGAGGAAGAGGGGCCCCAAACAGTCCCCATGCACATACGGGAGTAACAGCAGCAGCAGAAGACAGGGGCCCACGAACGCGCCGCCGGTGACTGCATTAGCAATTCAAATTGGCGGCAATTTTTTGAGTGCATTTTTGACCTCCTATATCGGCGAGGATCCCTCCCCCCCCCTCTCACCCCCTCCCCTTTCTCTCCTCCTACCCCTCCACTTTCTACTCACTTGCAGTGGGCCCACTCCAGTGTCTCAGCGGTCCCAGGGCATATGCCGAAAACTCTGGCTCCTTATTAAGAGCAACCCTCACCATATTAAGAATAATTGCTATAGTACAGCGAGGCCCAACGAGTTGGGCCTTATTCCAATTGATCAGTGACAAAAAATTATGGATCTGTTTAATGGTATATTCGGGCTGGGGAAATGTCAGGTGATTCGGTGAATTTTTTTTTATCGGCCGGGGGTAGAATTGAGAACAGTTTGGGCCCACAATTGTGGTCTAGGGCCCAAAATGGGAAATATCATCTGTCTCGTGTCTTGGGGTGTAGATTGAGACTATTGACTCCGGTTCGGTACGAAAGTCTCGTCTAGGTTGTAAAGTCCAATATGAAAAACTTCCTCCACACTATTTTTGGGCCTTATTTATCTTCTTTCTTAAGATGCTATTGGCCATAAAGTATATTTTGTGGTCTGGGTCGTTCATTTTATTTCTTCTTTTCAATTATGAAGTTCAAGAGGGTGATTTATAGCGCTTGATGGAAAAATTGTGGGCCTTATTATGTTCCGATCAAGGACACTGCGGAAATGGAGGGCTCTGAGTTCATTGTGAGGTATTGAAAAGGGTATCGGAAATGGGGGAAAATTAGGAAATTTCACTCTGTCGTTCTCAAATTCTCAAGAATTGTTTTATTGTCTTTTCATTTTCTTATTGAATAATGATAAAGATTTGATACAGAAAAAAAAATTGTTTATTCGCATAATTGTTCGTTCCAAGGCCTGTGGAATTTCCAGCGTAAACGAAGAAATATTAGAGACAGCAATAAATTCGTTCCACTCAATTTGTGTTCTCTCATATCTTGATTTAAAATTTCTCAATTCATGTCTTGTCGTCTCATACTCACGTTTAGGCTCCTTCTGGAGCGTTCACCTCTCTCCACAATTCTCCACCCATATCGAAAAAGATCGGTTTAAAAAAAAAAGAGACGAGAAAACGCCCGGAATAAAGACTCATCGATGAATTATAATAAATGATTGCTCTCACCCGAATGAATAATGGAAGTGACGATCGGCAATTCTCCAAGTTTAACGATATCTCTCTTCATCTTCACCAATTTATCTCATTCTCTCTCTGTTACTCTCTCCTTTTCTCTCTTGCTCTCTCGAAAAGTCCCAGACGTTGCGCTACGCCTGTGTGCACCTTCTATTTTTAAATGCATTCGCAAGTGGCACGCGGGTGGCCGACGTGTTTTCCTAAGCTGGCGCAAAATTACACACTACACCCACCCCTCCTCTTTGGAGTCTCACTCTTCCTTTCATTTCTTTTTCTTTTTCAGAGAAAAGTTTTTTCATCCTTGGGTTTAATGAATGAAAAAATCGTTGTAAAGGCGCAAAAAAGGTTTTCTTTTATATCTTCAATTGATACATTGAGACGCATTTTTTCAATTTCTTTCGACTGGAAGCTCTCAATTTTTTGAGCTTTTCAATCGAATTCAATTAAATCAATCCAATCACTTCGAATCATCTAATCCCTTTCAGAAAATTATTACGACTTCACTTTGAATAAATAGATGACAGATTTATATTTTATTTATACTTATTTATACTATGAGGAAAAATTGAATATCAGAGGAGATAAAAAATTTCAACCTGTTACAATTAAATTGAAACATAATTTTGAAAAACTGAGTAATGAAACCGCAAAAAACAATCGATTGTAAGAAATTATAAGAGTAATTGTAAGGATCCCATGTAATTAAGTTAAAAATCCAACAAAATTTATTAAGGAAGGAATATTATTACATTTAAGAGACCATAAACAATTAATTATGTACCAGAGAAGAAAATCACATGGAAAATTACGATTTTAAATAATAGTAGTGATTTGTAAATAATAGTTCGAGTATAGAGAGATATCTGAATTATTAATTTTTTCAGTAAAAAAATTCTTGTAAATTTTGTATTGAGAATAATCCCAGATTCCACCTTACCTACTCCCAATCATATTCAATGTTTTCCTGGGACGTCGCGAAAATGTGAAAAGCTTTATGATTTCTCTTTTTTAATGTAAAAATGAGAGAAACAAATAGAAACAAAAGCAAATCCCACCTTGAGATGGAGAGAGATTCTGATGAATTTTTGATAAAAAATATCTAATTCTGCCGAATCGTCACAAAAAATGTCAAATTATTACAAATTTTGTTGCTGAAAATTCGCCAGAAAATGTCAGAATCAGTGACAATATGTCAAAGCTCGTCTTTACTTATCAAAAATTGGCAGTTAATGATTTCATTTTGTAACAAGTGGACACAATGTCATAATTTCTCAAAAAAATCAGTCCCCCTTGTCACTTGAAATTTTCTGTCATTACTCGAGCGAAACGGCCAACAAATTTCCACGAGGGAGATTATACTGGAGTCACTCCAATTCATTGTACCGGTATTTACTCGGAAATTAATTGCCCATATCCGTGAACGCGTTTGATGTCCCGCAGGATCATATTCAAGCTTGTAAAATAAACACTCGTGTAAGTAAGATATCTCATATGTCACCTGTCACCCTTCTGCGCTAACAGGAGCCCCGAGAACAAGATAGAGAATACAGTTGCCGAGGATATGCTCTCGTTGCATTCCATGAGTGATCTAATAAATTCTCAGGGGAATTGTTCAATTTATCTTCAATTATCTCGACCGGGCCCTTTCTTCTCGCCAAATGTTTCCTCAAATCTTTGTTATTTTTCTCTCACGAAAAGCCGAATTTCTCCTGATAGTTTCTCCTTCAAAAATTATTTCTTGCAAATCATCATTAATAATATTAACAGATTGTTAATTAGTACAAATGAAATTTATTTCAACTGGAATCTTCTCCTCACAAAGTGTTCACTCGCACAGTGTTGGGATACTGAGGAGGTGATTGAGGAATGTTCAATTTATTCAAAAAAAAAAAAAAAGGAAAGGGCAATCAATTCCTTGACATGAAATTATTGACACTTTATTGTTTAATTATAACAGTCGAAAATTTACACTTGTTGATGGTAGGAAAATTAAAATGGATATCAAATGAAAGATGAAGTGAAAAATAAGAATATAAAATGTAACCGAAACGCGGTGTAATTAGTTGTTCTTTGAATTACTACGAGATGAATGTTTACGAAAGATACTGATTGAATACAGAAATGTTAGGGTTCATATGGAAGAACGCGGACCATGGAGAAAGACATTTTGGGAAATTTTCCAAGTTTTCCGGAGATCAAAAATGCGACGTTCTTATTGGTTTGGCGATTTGGGCCCTAATGAAGTGTTGGGGTACAATTAATAACGAGTGGAAAAACCAACTCGTTAGCGAGCGCTGAGGGCAATAATCATAAAATTGAACGGACAGCTGTAGCTATAAACCAATTTAAATATGACAACTGTTTTGAGCGTAGGAATTAGCAAGGATTAGTGACGAAAAGCGAAGATTAAGATTTCAAGAATTCGGGAAACTATCGACCGTAATAAAATATTAAGAAATATTTTTACCGTAATAAAATCGTAGGAGAAAAAAGATTTCAATAATAATGACGGTGGCAAATGACGGAGAAATTCAGTCGTTGTTAAAAAGGGACGAAGGATTACCGAAATTTAACTGAACATCCGTAATAAAGCGATTTAAAGAAAGATTAAAATTCTGGAGAAATTATAAGATTTATTCCACCGGGAATCGTGAATTTTTAATAATTTCAAAAAATAAATATCAATATAGAAAATTTCTTCTGCGCCAGACCACAAAGTGTTAGCCATAATATTAAACAATTTTGCTCTCGAAAATTCTAAACTTTCCAACTAATTATAAATTCTAGATCAAATTATTCTTAAACAACTCCACTAGATTCTTGCCCCTCGCAGTGTATTGTCTAAAAAAAAATTGTCCTGCGAAAATACGAGAATCTTTAATGATCAATCATATTAATGACACCTAATTAACTGCGACACAATGAAAAAAAAAAGAATTTATCATTCTAATTAAATCAATCAAACGAACAAATAACAATTCGCCGCGAAAAAACGATCCCTCAGACTCGTGGAGGGTCCTTTAACTCATCATCCCTTCCCCTCCAGTCTCTATTGTTCCCGCTCCCCCCTCCCCCCACCGTCGGAGAGACACGTTAACGAGCAGGTAAATATGTTGACTGGTTTGATCGACCGAGGAATAAGGCATTTACAAACGCCAGGCGTGTGGTGGCTAAGAGGAAGAAATCTCACCACGGTTGAGTGAGCGAGTGAGAGAGAATTGTTTCAGCATTTGGCTTTTCTGTGTGTGTATGCCGGCCCCCAAAGAAATGATTATAATAGTTGGTAACCGGAGAGAGCTGCCCATTTTAGAGCCTGTGGAAGCCGCCGTATAATTTTCCACCCACTAAAATAGCCATCGGCGGCCTGTCTCCTGTCCCTTCCTCCATCCCGTTCGGAGGCCTCCACCCGCCCCCTCCCCACCCCCTCCACGTCCACGCAAACTTCTCCCCCGTGAGACTGATTCGCTCATCATGATTATTGGCAAATAAGGTACAGTCAGGAAAAAATACATTCACCATTTTTTTTGTATTTTTTATTGTTGAGGTTCTCTAAAAATGAATTTTTACTATTTTTATTTCCCTGAGACATATTTTAGCTTCAAATACTATCATATTTTCAGCTAAATCACTAGAAAATGTTGCCCGTTTTACTCCAGGAGTTCTCGAAATTGAGCAAAAAAAAATTAATACTCCTTTTGATTATTTTTTATTTTATCTAAAGTCGAATAAATGATTTTTAGTTCATACCGCGGACTTTGTTTTCGATACTAATAAAGATCAGGGTTGTCCTTCAATGTTCAATGATCGCGAGCCCATGAGAATGATCGACGAATTTCTATTTCCCACAGAATACGAAAACGAATTTACATATGTTCACACCTTCCCCATCACTCACCCTCACCCACTGGACATTACCAGGTAACGAGACTTTTGTAAGCCACTGTATATAAGTATATAGAAGTAGGTAACATGATTCAACGTGGTATAGGTCAGATTTAAGCCGCCTTTGATATTTAAATCGGCTGCCCGGTCGCCGAGTATGCGACCACACGCAGGAATTTACACGTTGGGTATAGCGTACCCTTCTCTTACACCCCGCATTTTTTTTCCGTGTGTCGATGCCGCCGGCAAAATAAATGCAGTGAAAAAAAAATTGGAATAGAGGAGGAATCATGCAAATGAGTAATCGAAAATGCATGGACATTCATCATGGGCTCGGTGACATGATTTAAATTGGGTATTATCGTTTGGATTAAATGAGTTTTGTCGGGATCGAAGCGACGATTCTTTTCGATATGATAATTTTTGTGATACTGTGCATAAAGCGATGTTTCACGCACTTTTGTAGATAACTTCACTCCTCATGTGTCTTCCTAGAAAATATCATTGGCTACTTGTGTTCTAGTATTTTGTAATGAATCTTCGGTAGTACAGTGGTCAGTATTATTGGACGTGTGGACATATCCACTTGTGTTATATGAATTAGTCATCCGGTATGCAGAGGATTAAGTTCCAATCAGCCGTTTCAACAATTTTATTTTCTATTTCTTTGACAATTCTTTCAGGAACGATGTGCCAGCTGATGATGATGCACTCGAGGAATTAGCTAGAACTGCGAAGAAGAAAAAAATACATCAGTCTTATTATCGTCTAGTGCTCCCTTCCTTCGTAGCAAAAATCTTGATTTGTGTTCAGAGGTTATAATTATCTTACCTTGATCCATATGTAGTAGGAAACCACCGCTTGTCTAACCTGCAAAGGACTAGAATTCACACTTCAACAAGATTAATAATTTTATTTTTACAGTTTCAACAATTATGATTTACTAACTACAATTACCCCGAAGAGCATGTTACTTTTATCAGTAGGCGGTATGATAATGCTCCTATGATACTCCAACTGTCTTCCCATATTAACAAATTACTTGTCTGGCATGAAAATGACTAGAGTTCAAATGTCAGTCACCTTTACTCTCCCAAAACCTAACCTACCAATACTCCGACAGTTCTCCCCCATTCCCTTGAAATATTCAAAATACCTAAATCCAGACCTCAGAAAAAAAAACAGTGTCGAGCCCTAAGTACCCCAACAACATCCCAAGGAGAAGCGAGGGGCCTAAGTGAGGGACCATCACCATGCGTGCATTTATGTTATGTATACAAAACTGAGCCTCTTCCAGCAGTGAGGAGGGGGACGTAACCCCCAGCCCCTTCAGCTCCTTTCTCCTCACCACGGGCCGATTAACTCATCACAAGGATTGACTCGTATAAGCTTTTCACATTGACTGTATCGCTAATAAGACAGAGTAAGGCCAGTTAGTGGCCGAACGCGCCTGCAGGGACCATCAGCGTATATATACCACCTATACCATAAAACCCACGAGAACGAGTGGATGTAAAGGAGGCAGCTGTTAAAAAATACAAGCGAGAAAAAAAAGCCGACGAAAATTTTACGAACATAACCAACAAAATTTCAGAGAAATTGATTTGTCATCGAAAAAAAAATCTCCTCCCCCCTCGCCATCAGTAGCCGACCCCTAGGGACTTGACATAAAAAAATTCACACACTTGTCCACTGTATTTTATGTATATATAAAAAAAATGGTGGGGCTGATTCTCGATCTTGGTAGACGAGTCCCTGGTTGGTCCACCCGTACGGACCACCCGAGTTTCGAGGTGAGTGCCGGCTACCCTGTAATCACGTGTGGCCGTGCCGCGAGCCGACAAGACCCCAAAAATGAAAATAAAGAGAGAATAAAAAAATGATTGGAGGCTGGCAAAAAAAGGAGATAAAGATAAACAAAGATTCGACTTGGGTTATTTTATGTGGGTTTTATCCCCACTTTTTTTTCTTTTTTCGTTCGTTTGTGGTAGATGGAGATGGGATCGATGATTGGATTGACACTCCTTTTCCCTTTCGCTCAGATTCCTTTTTTCTCCTCTCATTCTCTCGTATCTAGTCGATTAATTCAATGACGTAGTTTTGGCGGGGATGAGGTGAGATACAGCACGTGTTATGTGTACTAAAAGATATACGATACAATGTGTATATAATAAGACCTGCGGCGCGTGCCGTTTGAGCAGGTGCGAGTTGATATATCTTTCGTTTGACGTTGAATATCTTTTTTGTAGGCTTCGCGTTACGAAGATTGTTAAAGTGTTTTGAATTTGGTGGAGGAATTGAGCTCGGCGAGGGGAGGCTTTAACGTCCATTGGAACTTTGTCGTACAAGGGTTTATTGAATTCTAAAATTTTTAGGATAAGTAATGTTGTCAATTTGATAAATATTTGGTCATTTGAGGGTTGGGGGGTCGAATCCTCACTCACCCTCGATTCATCATTTCATTTTTGACATCAACAGGAGATGATGAAATTCGGCGTCGACGTCCGGACGTGGCAGCAGACGCTGAGCGTTACTACCGGACCGAGCCACTACCGCACCCCCTCCCAACGCCCCCCATAAATTCATGAATTTCGTGTGTCTCCCTTCGCGAATTAGGTAGAACTAATTCTGATGTTTAGGTACCGGTTGGAACAAATTGGAATTTTATATTGACGATTGGCTGAAGGAGATTGAAATCCATTAAAAAAGTCGAGTACATTTGATGATTAATATTTGGCTGTCGATGTCAGTTGGAAAGAAATTCCTAAGTGACTACGACGCACTTCCCCGGGACTCATTAGAAGACTGCGGTAAGTAATCAATCAAATTTTTATTATCCTCGATTTCGCACTTTGTATTTAATCAATAAATTGAATAATTGAATAAATTGAATGGAATTTGGGGTTGACGGTCGGACTTGTGCGGAGACGCTGAGCGTCAATACGAGGTCAATGCACTACCGCACCCCCCGATGCACTTACGAAATCGCGTTTGTTTTCATCGGAAAATTAGGTAGTATAAACTCTTCTGTTGAGGATCAGTACATTATAAGCAGATTGAGTGAGGAGAAGATTTACATCGATGAATAATCCAGTTGTATTTTATTACTCCGGATAGACTGTTTCAATGTGAGACAAATTCCTAAGTCACTCATCCGATGCTCTATTGCAATTATAATATTCCAAGATGAGCATTTAAGGCCCGGATGTACTTTCAACCGAACGTTATCTAGATTGTTCTGTCTTTAATTTTTTATCTACAAGACGTTTACTTGAAAACTCATTTTTTGTAATAAATAGACCTTCAAGAATAATAAATATATATTTGAAAAAAAAATCGAGAGGAAATGGGGAACATTTTCAAAGAGCGTTTTTGAGAAATATTGAGAGATAAGTGAGTAAAGGGTAAACTAAAAAATTTTTTTTCAAATATAGATTTTCAAATATAGATTTATAATTCTCGAGGATCTACTCATTACAAAAAATAAGTTCCCAAATAGACGCATTTGAAGATAAAAAATTCAAAACAAAAACAATGTAGATAACGTTCGACTGGAGATACACCCGGGCCTTAAGTAGCAAAAATAATTAATAAATCAAATGTTCATTTGCATCCTCCTTATCACTTTGCTCTCGATAATATATTGCACAGATGAAATTTAATGTTTATGTTCGAACGTACGAGCAGATAGCGAGTGTTGCTCCGGGGCCGAGGCACTACCGCACCCCCCGCGAAAACTCATTTGTTTTCGGCGGAAAATTAGGTAGAATAAACTCTTCTGTTGAGAACCAGTACATTGAGCAGATTGGATACGAATTGAACTGTGAGTTTAATATTTACGATATTCTGGGGAAGATTGAAATCACTGAAAATCGCAAATGTATTTGATTATTTCTGGTAAAATCTCGATTTTATTTTGAAATACATTTCCAAGTAATTTTGATGCAGGTTCATTGCATTCATTGGCTTCTGCAATAAACCCACAATTAGATAAACCGAATGGCTTAATTAGTGACGAGGAAAATGAAATTTTGATATTTTAAAGGAACAGGTTTCCTTAAATTCGGCATTTTTTGTGATCATTTTCGAGAAACTCTCCGAACTTTTTCTAGGTCAACAACTACTGACTCCCGCCATCGATGACAACATCAAATCTCTAATTTCCAATATCTTAATCTCTCTCCAGATCAGATGACATCATCCCTCAAAAAAATTACAATACCATAACTCAGCGTTCGTATCGAAAAATCCTCTCAATTTCCTCCAAAGTCACCTCTCATTCTTTATACTCCCATCCGCGGAAATAAAGGTGTAGATATATGGATGAGATAGGGACGACAGTCCCACGACACATTGGACGTGAACAGTGGCAGTATCAGAATAAAGAATGGTAAAAAGAAAAAAAAATCTCCGTATAAGTTATATTCCGCGCGCGCGCATTAACGCTAAGAAGTATTTTGTGTGAGCCTCTACCGGCGCCCACCAGGAGTCACTGGTCTCTGTCACCGGCCTTTCAACAGCCACCCAGTTATACCCCACTTCAGTCTAATTTCAACCGTCGCGTGTGCCTTTCGGACTCCCGCTGTACTTCATTCGTCACACGGAACATTACCCCTCAATTTAAATCCCCAAGGAATAATAATCCATTGAAGTTCTCAGGCCCGTAAAAGCCCCCCCCCCCCCCCCCCCCCACCCCCCCCCCCCCCCCCCCCCCCCCCCCCCCCCCCACCCCACATCTGGCACCCACACTTTTTGGGACCCCCTACGGAACGTGCCCAGACCTGCAACAAAGGACGCCACCGCCATTGTCCTCGCA
>JAPYZM010001725.1:0-16836 GCA_030522845.1 Psyttalia concolor
CTATATCGATGGGAAATGAGCTCAGCTTTCGAATGAAACAAACCCCGAGGCGATCGGATCAATAGTTTTCGAGATATCGTCAAAAGAGTGCCGAATTTGTTGAAAATCGCGAAAATGGAAAGGGTCCCCCCTTTGATTTTTTGGCATTTCGGCCTGTCGGGCCAGACGGCCGACTGGCCGGCCGGGAAGGCCCGAATCTGGGTTTTTTCGAAAGAAGATGAGCCCTGGGTAGCCCTTTTGGGAGTTTTTGGGATTTTTCAGATTTTTCGGCACGTTATCGTCATTTTGAGGATTTTTCAAGGCTCAGGGGATTCTAGGGCTTTCTACTTCAGTTTTTTGGCCTTGCACGTGAGAACGACTTGTCTCCTTTTCCTCTCCAGGTGAGAAATATCCTATTGGGGCCCTGCACAATCTGTTGCCTCATTTTCGGCCCTGCTCTGTCCAAATTTTCGCGTGTACTGACCCAGCGGCCACTCGCATGTACCTTCTGGAATTCACGCAATACGGAAGAACGAAAAATCGCCACTCTGAATAAAAATCCCTCCATCCTTAAATGATAAATAATCTCAAACTTAGACTTTACTTATATTTATTCATTTTATTCTACTCGATTACAAAAGTTTCAAATAATTATTTCCTCGATAATTTCCAGTGAAACTCTAGAATCCGCAAAATTATATCCACTTTCGAAGAGCAAGAAATATTTTTCGGGTGAATAAAAAAATTGGATTGGAACATTCTTTAGGAAAATCCTAGTTTCCAGTTTTTAAACCCGTTAAGAAAACTCAAAAATGCAAAAAACTCGGAAAGTCAACAGCTACAAAACGAAACAAAAATCCAAAAATCCATCCACTAGATCACCGCGAACTCTGTAAGATGTTTGTCCCCATATTTACCAGAGCACTCGGGACAGAGAACATTTTCTCCTTTGTCACGAACCAATCCCTTGTGCGCTCCTCGTTTGTCAATAGATAGATTGCACTGAAGACAGTAAATCTGTGAGTTTGCTCGCTTCTTCTCCAACTTCAGGGGTAAATTCGGACTGACGAATCGTCGGGTAGGACATTTCCTTCGAGTGCTCCTCCTCAGGGGGGTCCCGAACTCATCCCCTGAAGAGCTATTTTTCGATGAAGAACAGCTGATGGTTCTCTCTCTCCATTTCTCCCCAGATATTTCAACTGATGTTTTCCTGGCCTTCTCCCTCAATTTTGCTCTGATTCTTTTGCTCCGCTTGCGTGGAGCACTGCCATCATCAGACTCTTCAGGATCGTCTGAAGAAATTAGCTCTAATTCTGAATTTGTGGGAAGAGTGTTTCGCTTTGGCTTACGCCTTTTGATGCCTCTTGAATATTTCGGGACGCCCTTGACTTTGAGAGCTGGAGGATCAGGAAAATTTTCAAAGTCGTCAGCCTTCTCTGCATTCTCAAGACAATCATTGATCGTAGGTGACTTTTCCATCGCTTCGGGGACCGTTTCCTCCTCTGCAGGGACAGATATTTGAGTAGTTGAGACTCCAAAGTGAGAGGAAGCTTCGGCCTCAACCTCTTCAGCTTCAACTTCTTGCTCAAAAAGAGGAGCATCCTCAAAGCTGATAAATTCTTGAGGACCTGGAGCATCAACAGGCTCAGGACTAATGACTTCTTTAGCCGGAGGAACCTCTGACTTCAGCTCAAATGTCTTCACCACTTCTGGACCTCCTGAAACTTCCCCTGGAGAAGCTGGGCCTTCTGGGGGATCGTCGCTGGCTTTTTCAGTCTCTTCAGGCAGAACTTCTGTTTCAACTTGCTTTGCATCCTGATCCAACTGCTTGAAAGTCTCCAGTTCAGCTGTCAATTCCCTCATAATGTCCAGATGCATCGAATCATTAACTCCAGATGAGGGATCAATGGATTTTACTCTGACCTTGTCAACTTCCCCACGTTCCCTCGTCTTTTCCACTTTTTCCGATCTAGATTTTTGAGTTTTTGGAGACTCCACTTCTCCACTCAGTCCGCCGGTACGCCCCTCATCATCCGAGAACTCTGCATCGACCTCTCCAAGCTTCTCCATCTCCACCCAATCGTCGAAGGAAATTCCACACTTGATCCCATAAACTCTGAACTTCTCCTGCTCCTGGTTCACCTCCTCCTCCAGCCTCTTCAGCCTCAGGTGATTCTCCTTCTGCTCCTCCGAGAACATCCTCTTGTGTCGGCTCAAGATTGCACTCATGTCGTTCTTAACCTTGAGCGCCACGTACCTCCTCTCCACTGCCCCCAGCTTCCTCTCGGCTTCCAAGTTATTTCGAAGAGCCAACTCCAGTTGCTGCCTAGCCTCCCTCAGTAATCTCTTAAGATCCTCAGTCCTCCTCTCTTCCTCCTTGCGCCTCCTGGAAGTCTTCAGCAGGAGGATCCCAGGGTCGACATCCTCCGGGATTTTCGTCTTCAGGTCTGAAGGAAGACTAGCCAGGGCCTCGTACTCCACCTCATCCTCAGTGAGCTCTAGCTCAGCTGATGTCTTGTCCTCTTGGAGATACTCGAAGATGCTCTTCATCTGCTCTACAGCGAACTGATGCATCTGGAGGACGTGGGGATCTGCTGGGCGTGACAGCACCTCTAGCTTCTTCTGGATACATCTGTCGATTTTTTCCATTATTGAAGTAAATCTGGTGATGATGGTCTGGTTGGTTTTGATTCTCGTGGTGAGGTTGATGGATCTGTAGGCGGACTGCTCGTGCTTGAGGCTGGTGATCAGATCCACTGCCCGATCTGTGCTCATCTCCTCGTACTCGAGGTCCTCAGTTCCCTCTGGGGGGATTCTCCGGAGGACCTGGGAGACCTGGGGCGGACGGGAGATTCGGATTTTCGTGAGGATTTCCGTGTGGATCGCGGTCAAGTGGAGGGAGGCGTGGGTGTCCCTGTAGATGCCCGGGTCCGGGTTCACGTGGGTGATGAGGGAGAAGGAGGAGTTGCCCGTGAGAGAGGACTTGAAGAGCCTGGTTAGTTTGGAGGGAGTGAAGGCTTCGGTTTTTTTCGGCGAGGGGGAGACATGACTCTCGTACAAGCCTCGGAGACTTCTCACCAACCCCAGGAGACTTGCATCCAGCCTAGGCGACTCCTGGTGGGCTGCCAGGTCGCAGAAGGAGAACCTAAAGATTTGGAAGTGTTGAATTTTGTTTTCTATCAGCAAAGTAAGGATTAATTGGTGTAGAATGTGCGGAATTGTCAATGAATGCTCCTAAAAATGCCGACGAAGCCTCACCTGCTCATTTGGACCCTCTTTGGCTGATTTATCTCGTCATACTTCAGTAAAGTAATGTTGAGAATGCAGTGGGAGCTTGAGGAGCTCATGTTTCTCGCTGAATTCAATCTTTTGAGATTGTGTCGACCAATTGCGAAGACATTACGAGCCTCAGTAACCGACGCCACGTGCAGCTGAGTCAAGCCCTTGACGAATGTCTGTCCCTGGGGACTGGTGTGGAACAGCAGAGGAGAATGACTCGTCTGGGAGTGGAGTGCCAGCAGATCGTAGTATTTTTCCTCTCGAATCTCCAAATACGACAGCCAAATCTCGTGCTGGGGACCAATCCTGATGCCTGCAGGGAACACCCAGCTCTCCTCTATTGTCCTCAATAACTTTGAGTATGACTTCACGGGTTGAACATTTTGAGATGACAAAATTTGCTTCTTCATTTCTGCCGCTGAAGTTCGTTTTTCAGAGTTCAGAGCCTCGACTTTGTTGTAGTCTGACGGTTTGTAATTGGGGGATAATGCGAGTTCCTCCTGGGAGAAAAGCATCTCCAACGCCCTGAAGATTAGCCCTGGGTCCTGGGGAGAGCCCTCGAGGGTGTGAGACTTCCCAGAATTCGCAGAACCTGGTAAGAAAATAAATACATGGAAACAGATCGACTTCACGTGTCTGGGATTTTCTTTCGCTCACTAAATGTCGGATTATCTCAATTGCAAGTGATTTTAGGAGAAAATGTCACAAGATCTTTTTTCAAGGCGATGAAATTTCCAATAAAAAAGGTCCTATAGCATTTTCTCATAAAATCACTCATGATGAAAATAAATGGGCTAGCAACAAAAGTTTAGAGTCAATCCAGGTAATTTTCTCACCGTAACTCATGAGAGTTGCATTCTCTCCAGCGAGAAGTCTGGCCACCTGTGGCATCACCACTCGTTCGAAGATATCTCTCTGGGTGACAGAAGCACCAAATGCCCCATGGAATTGGAACCTCTTCCCGACGACGTCCACATTTTTGCTCATGTCCTGATGAGCGTCGGATAAATCCACGACAATTGCCGGATTTACGATTTGATATAATTTCAACTGCGAGGGGAGGAGTTTCACCCCCTTCGGGGGAGGCTTGAGTTTCACGAAGACCTTGAAGTTGCTGTCGGCGGAGATCCCTTCACCCCCAGAGTCTGAACTCTTGCCAGTGCTCCGGTGAGATACTATCGATCCCTCGGGACGAGATCTCTCTCGAGACTCTTGAGGGCTGACCAGGGAATTCCCCGGGCCGAGCTCCATTTTTCCATTCATAGCCTCGTAACTTGTGGACTCCGGCGACGACAATTTTCCCATTTTCGATGACTCCTAGACATTTTTTCCTCATTAGCTTCGTTTTTAAACAATTTTCCTCACTTCAGGAATAAGTTTTTTTTTTTCATGCCTTAGTAAATATCGAATTATCTCGATCGCCAGGGATTTTCGGAGAGAATGTCACAAGATCTTTTTTCAAGCTCAGAAAATTTCCAATAAAAATGATCTTGTGACATTTTTTCATTGGATCTCTTCCTCACTACAATAAATGTCTAATCAATTGCAAAAACGTCCTGAAATTAACTGATCGAAGCAAGATGATCGTAAATCGTTAATATCTGCTCAAGAAATGAATTAATTCTCATGAGTTGGGTGTCATTTCAAAGCTCGAGGAAAGATCTTTGAAATGAATGCAAAATCATTGAATTCGGGGCAGCAGATCTTGAGTTATTCACGTGGGAACAATGACGATGTTTTTTACGTCTCACCTCTCATTAAATCACTTTCTTAATCATCACAATAATTAATAGAGATTCGTTACCTTCCAGGAGGCGTCGTGAATCCCATTCCGCATCCCGAAGCACTTTAATCGCGCAAAAAACAGCAGAAGATACTCTGATACTTTACCTCGCCAGATTCTTTGTTTCGGCTGACGACTGAGGAGTGAGGACGAGAAGAACGAAACGATTACTAGGAACTCCGGCCCCTCAACTGTCGCCGGTGTTTGTTTACACTCTCCCCTCTCCTGCACGTGTATTCTGGAATGCATACGACCATGAACTCCAGCCAAAAAAAAAAGGACTTGACAATTTCTTTCCATTGTAACTTTTTTTTACAATTTCTCCTCCCAAAAATGAAACATTCCAACGCAAAAGAAACTGTCGGTCGTGAACTTCCAGGGGATGCTGACGGATTACGAGGGATTTGAGGAGAAAATGTCATAAGATCTTTTGTCAAGATGCGAAATTTTTTTATAAAAAAGGGTTTGTGACATTTTTTCTTAAAATAACTAATAACCAAGATAAACACTCAATGAAAAAAAAAGACAGAACTGGTCTGAAAGAGAGCCCTCACATCCACTTTTGTTTATTCACCTTTTCTGCAATAAAATCTCTAGGAAGCGGCAATCGATGGTTGAGTGGACGAATCTGGAATTATTGTTTAACAATTTCAATAATTTTAGGAGAAAATGGATATTCTCTAGGTGCGAAATTCCCGATAAAAAATTGTTGACCAGCCAAAATTCTCAAGTTATTCGTTGAATTGTCGTCGAGACTGGCAGAAACCGGGTCAAGCACAATTACAGGGGCACTACTGATATGCTATCGACCGTCCGTAATATGAAGGCACCTACTCTGCCGATGTTTCTCGCTGGATGATGCTGCCACCGTACGGAGTATTCCCGAACCTCCAACGGTTCTCCTAAAAACTGCAGCAAATTGAGAAGAGGTGACACAGAGTGGAGACGGATAATTGACGTCTCACAACAAAATGTGACAGTTGGCGAGTGTCAATAGTGTTCGATAGCTCATAAATTAGTGATAAAACATGTGGGACTCGAGGTTCTCCTTCATCATCCTGACATTGCTAGTGAATTGGTGCTCAGGATTACGAAGAACTGTGAGTCCTTTATTTGTTAATTCATTGATTCAATTGTTCTGTTGATTGTTTTGTTGTAGCCGAGGCCACGATGAGATAATTCATGTGCCAAAGGTCATCGATTTTCCTTTGTTTTCGTGGCAAGTGTTCGTTGTCTCGTGACGATGGGAATTCATGGGGTGGAGGGAGGTTGGGGCAATTTTTTGGACAACCTTGGGAGTCTTTGTTGTCATGGCTACAATTGCACTCAGCTGACTTACGCCCACTTTTATTGGATTTATCGTTGGGATGATTAATTTCTGAGGGACTATGGACAATTCATCAATTTTCTACTGATGATTCTGCTTCAGTGGAAGAATTTACTTAGATTAAATTTTTTATCTTCTTTTCACCTCCATAATTTCTCCATTCTCTCCCGAATAACTCGACAACGAGTGGCTTTGGAGAAAACTCTTTTGAGACTTTTTTGTTGAGCACAAAATTTCTGACAAAAAATGTCTCTTGATATTTTTCTCTAGCACCAGCCCTTCATAGAGATAATCCGAAGAACGCTAACTTATTGCTCCAGTCTTTATTATAATTACCTTTGCTTTGCTGTTCAATCATTTAATCCTGTGAATGTCTAGCTTAATAATTCCTCATTTCAGCTGTCCTCGGAATTGAATCCCGGCTGCGGAGGTAAATGCGCAGAACTTAATGTAACCACGTTCTATCTGCGAGCCGAGGGGCCCACCGACACATTACACTATCTCTGGGACTTCGTACAAAGGCCTTCGATACTCCTAGCAGTCACCTCCAACTCCGCCAAACTCAACATCTCCTGGGATGAATATTTAATTAATTTACCCAAGTCGATAAGGTTCAGTGAAGAGCCTGAGTACACTTTTGGGATCTCCATTGAGAAGGTTTTTATCTCCCGTACTCTAAACCCTAAGCAACTAATTCCCCGTAATTAACGTAATGATCCAAAAAAGGAATTATAATTTTTGGGTTAAAGGAAGAAAAATAATCAAGAAGAAGCAGGCAAAAAGTCTCCAGAAAAAAAAATCCTGGATTATTTATTAAAGTCATTATTGCAAGGATTTTTCGTAAAAGTTTATTGGAATGACGAGAATTAAAAGAATCCAATTGTCAGGTAATTCCTGAAAATTTTAATCAAAAAACAAACGCAATTGAAATGTTGTTAAATTAAAAATTCTTCCTCCTATCCAAAAGTCCTCGAACTATTCCAGAAAACAAATCACAAAATGGCCGAATTTTAGTTTGTTTATTTTGTTTTTTTTTATTGAACTCTTCGACTGTTGTCCAGGTGCTGGAATTCGATGATACCCGGGATTGCGGTCACGTAGATGTCGTCCCTGATCAGAAAGTCAACATCCTGAAGCCAGAGAATTTCCTCTGGTCACGAAAGAGCGGACAGAGCAATGATAAATTCGTTGAGCTCCACATGAACGGGGAAAACTACACAGACAGAGTAAACAATGTAACGAGACGTGGGAATATTCGAGTTGTGGTAAATGTCAACAAATAAGTAAATAAACAACAAAATAAATCAATAATTGATAATGAAAAACAGGCGAAACGCCAATTTTTTTCTCAAGCTCGTTTTTGCGATGATTGTAAGATTATTAGTTTTGTTTTCGGTTTTTAATTTTCAGTTGAATGGATTTTGTGCTCTGGAACACTCCGACATTATGCCCCACATGCTGCACTCGGAAAATTCGACTCAAGTAGATTTTATAATAGAAAATTTAGAGCCCAATAAGACGTTTACCAGGAGTCGATTTGGAATGGAACTGTTGGTTGTGAGCCAAGAGACTCCCCTTGTGCCAATGTCGATCGATTCTAGGAAGAGTCTGGATGATGAACATACTCCGGGGATATTTGAGGTGCAGTAATTTTTTTTAACGTCAAATAATTGTCAAATTGTCCGCCAGATCAATTTTATTGAAGGATAAATATGAAATGATTTTTTATTTTTTTAATCCACTCGTTCGAAAAATATTTTTATCCACTAAAATTGGAGATTGAGGGCATGCCAATTCCAGGGCTCACCAGCCTCAAACAAGAGTTTTAATTAGGCTTTTTAATAATTTTTAATAACTCGGAAACCGTTGTCTGGGGAAAAAAAGAGAATTTTCTTTATTAATTTTCCAATTCTTCACAACAATTCGTGTTCTCTTCGCAAATATCTCCAGAACTATCAGGCTAATCGAAAAAAGCCACAAGATCTTGTTTAAAGTTCATTAAATTCCCCAGAAAAAATTCCCGTGACTTTTTGCTCCAAATCCATTTATCCCCCGAGATAATCGCAAAATAACATCTGCCAATAATCGATATATCGATTGCCTCATAATTAATTCCCTGTTCCCAGGTTGTTGAATTAAGAACCCCCTGGAAAATGATAAATAAAGGAAGGGAAGAGACAGAGGCGTATTTGCAGTGGCGACCAGTGTCCTATACAACGTCAGACCGTGACGTTACAGATTCCACCGACGTAATCCATTATCAGCTGAGAAATTGCTCAAATATTGATGAAAAATCGATTTTGTATGCTTATTACGGCAACCAAAGAGATGACCTACTGATGGAGAAGATAAACATAACTATTGGCTCCTCAGGCGATGGGTTTTACGCTAAAACTAATTATTCAACTTGGTAAGTAGTAATGGATTATTGGTAACGGCTGGAAAGTGGGACAAATAGTCTTACTGAGGCATCATTTTATTCTTTCGCCAGGACTTTTATCGTCGGCTATGGAACACCACCCGCCGAGCAGTTCTCCTATTTGGTCATAATGATAATATCTATTGGGGTGGGTCTTCCTGCGCTCATAATGAGTGTTGCTGCCTTTTATGCCTGTGTCAGGAGACTACGAAATTCGTAGGTAGAAATTAATGCAAAGACTTTTTTTCACTGAAAAAGTCCCCGTGGAGTTGTCAATATTCTTGGGAATATCTGCAAAACTATCGATTGTATCGAAAAATGTCATAAAACGACATTCGCAGGGCGTGAAATTCTCCACAAAAACGATCTCTTGACATTTTTCTGTCAGGTTTGTACATCTTGAGATATTCGCAAGATTAACAGCGGGGGAGGATTTACCTGGAGTAATTTCAATTGATTTAGGAGATAAAAAAATGAAAGTTATGACAAACTTATTATTAATTGAACAGATGTATTTTTTACCGATGGATTGATTATAGCGTGACAGTGTTCCAGCATCTACAGTGTATTGTACATAATTCTCAATAAAAAAACAATTGAAAAATTATTGTTTCAATAATTTTGACAGATTGTGCAGCTGAAGCTGAAATTTTTATTATTTCTGCCAATATCTACGAGACTGTTGGGTTTATCAAGAAATGTGATAAGATATCATAAATAGCTCTTGAAATTTCCTACAAAAAATACTTCGGTCATTTTTCGCTGAATTTGTTGTGTTCCGAGATATTTCTAAAATCACAAAAAGTGGGGTGAAATAAACTCTACATCCCGAGGTATTTATCAAATAAATTTCCTCAAATAATGTTTAATAAATGATAAAACTGAAAATACGGAACTCACGACAAGTTTACGTAATTACCAGAATGGATTATTAACCGGCGACTGGATGACAGACTCCAAAAAGGTTTCAGTGTATCAAGAATTTTTGGAGAACGGAAAAAAAACCCAAATCTTTCGGCCAGTGCCAACAGTAGCTCGGTCTCCATCTCCTTCAGCTACTCCAGCGGCTTCTTCCCTCGGATTTCCAAAAAAAAACTCAGTCCCTCCTGTTGTCAATGCCCAGTAACGCCAACAGCACCTCATGGTCTGACTATCGTAAAACCAGTTCTCCTGAGGGCGCCGCAATTTTTTGGTCAACGTTTTCAGCCCCGAGGGTAGTGAAGAAGTGGCGCGGTGTGGTACGATATCCCTCCACTACCTTCCCTACCTCACGTTTCCCACCAACAAGAGGGGCTCCGGAGTCTCCAGGGTGGGGGGGATGGACTTTCATTGATCCATTCTCGTGGACATACACTCATGGGACTGACGTATTTACGAATCCTGGGGTAACGTCACTACCGAATTCCCGGCATTTCCGCGAGCCCGAAAACTTCCCATGACCAACCGACCAGGAAAAACTGATGACAAAACAAAATGGGATCTCTGCATAAAAAGAAAAATTCTAAACTCATTTAGGGGACAATTGCAGCAGTAGTTTCAACGATAGGTACCTAACAATGTTTACAGTTATTCCCTGAATTTTGTTCAGAGAAAGCAGTGAGCCCCGAGGAAGAGGTCTTGGAGACCTCAAAAGGTGGACAAATGGAGTGATTCTCGTCGTTCTTGTCATTATTAAACAACTAATTAGTAACCAATGTCGATTTCTGGCCCAGCAGAGTACCAGGAACGATTAAGAAGAGTAGATCAGCTGATAACTGCAATTGTCAAAGAAAAAAAATGGCTGCCAATGGACGTCGAAAGGCGATATCATCAAACGAGCCATCAGTCGTCATCGAAAAAACCAATAATCCCCAAAAAATCGATGGTCTGAATGGATACAAGGGGCTCCGGGGGGTATTTTGCACTGGATCCTCCGGGGGGGTGGAGAGGTGCTCGGGGGTGTTTTGCACCGACTAAAATCACCCCTACTGCGCCAACTCGCCTCCCCTTCCCCACCGCCCAAGAGGTGGAAAAAAGCTGGATGGGGGTGGTCTATTCAGGCCTCATCCACTAGTTCCATCAAGCCCCGTAAGTCGCAATGTTGGCGCAGGGACGATGCAGTAACATCCGTGTTCGGGTTTCGGTTTGTCACCCCCGTCGACTTGGACACCAACCCTCAAGACTGCCTCCGTTTTAAAACCAAATCACTCAAAAAGAAAAAGGACAAAAAGAAAATAATAAAAAAATCAACAAAAACTTGATAATCCCACGAACTACCCCCGCATCGAGAGCACCATAACCCCCGGATTAAGAAGTGTCAGAAGGTGTCAGTGGTACAAGTGAGATCATAAAAGCCCCTCGACCCAGTGAAAAAGGGAAAAAGAAGGCCTGGATTATCCACCGGAGCGCCCAAAATCGAGGACAAATTCAATGAAATAGACCGAGAGAGTTAGAGAAAACCAAATCCAAGTGCTGTGGATTAAAAATAAAGAATTCCAACCCCTCCACCGCCACCAGCATCCCCACTCCAGCGAAGGAAGTGTCTGGGCTTCGACGTAAAAGTGAAGGAATAAAATGTAAAAAGAAAGAAAACCAAGGAAAAGAACAGGTGCCCACTGACAACACCAGACTATGATTATTAACGATAATATAAAATGCTAACGCAGAGTAAATTTTATGCTCTATTTATTCACTACACATTTGTGTAGTATGATTGGGGGCGGGTCCTTGTGGCTGCGGTGAAGGTGCTTTCTACTGGATTTCTAAATGGATTTAGGGGTGATAAGGGGTGGAGGGGGCCTCACTGGCGAATACAGATTGAGTTTAGTGTTAAGTTGCTCAGTGAGGATCAACTGTGTTTTTTTTTCATTAAAAATGTCTCGGTGGGTTTGAAGGGTGGGGGGAGGGGTGAGATGACGTATGGGAATAAAAAAAACGTGTGGATCAAGTGAATAATTCAAGTTCTGTTGATAAGTAAGGCCAAGGGATTATGACTCCAGCACCCGCCCCATCAGTGCCTATTGCCCTTTGTTGGTTATTTTTCCTCATCACTCGCTTGATATGATATATTTATTTTTTTTCTTCCACGATTTAATGAGTTTGTGATTTACTGGGACTTGTACATATGATTAAGTGAGGATTGACACATCGCAATTGACGTAAGTAGAACGATCGATTGTACGGAATTATTTGAGTTGACGGGGTTTGCTTGAATTGTTGTTGACTTATTTGGGGGAGGGGGATGGGGAGGTTTTTCGGAGGGTGACAATTCGGGATTTGATAGTGGCGCAACCTTTTGACCTTTCTGAAGAAATCCGGTTGAATCATTTGGTCAATACCAGGCCTTTTTTTTTCCCCCCTTTCCCTCAGTTGGGTTTCGGTTTAGTTGGGGATATTGATTTAGATGGGATGGGTTTAAATGGGAATTCTATTGTTGTTGGGCACCGGTGGGGGGGTAACGTATGGTGGACATCGCTGGGGTATAACTTTTATCGATGGCTATGAATGTAGAGTGAGTGCTGACGATGTCTTTTTTTACGGAAAAATAGCCGTCAATTTTTTTCCCCGGATTTAATTGATCGATAACAGACATCCATCAAATTGTCGTTGTAACTTCCTGATTTCAAGGGGGCCCAGAATATCCCATTTATCGCGAGAACGAGACAATCCACGAGAAAATTTTGTAGAACACTTTTTGTAGAGAATTCAATTTCTGATAAAAAATATTCTGACGTATTTTCCCCTGAATCCCCCCGTTATCGAGATAATCATCCCTGAAGATTCGGGATTTTCCCCGATTTTGCCAACCCTCGTCCGGTGATTTACAATTTCCCTGGAAATAAACTCGTGTGAATATCAAGAGAAACGGGTAAAATGTAATTTGGTCAAGGTACGAATGAATCGTTATATCGAGCCTCACATCACGCCTCATTCCCCTTCCTCCGTTCTTTCACACGAAGTAGTGCAGGTCGAGTTCCAGGAAGACCTGCGGTCTGGTCATTGAACGACATGAACCACTGCGCCAACATTTCCCACCCCAAGCCAATTATCATCATCACTCCCCACCCGAAATATATCGAATTAACCCATTCACTCTGTCCTCCCCCCGACTGCTTCATCTCCCTCAGACGTTTCAGCAGTCTCACCTGCTCCCCCAACTCCCTCGAAATAATTAAAATATCAAAGAGGTCTATTAGAACGTAACGTATTGGGCTCTCCCTCTCCCACCCTCCCTCCCTCTCTCTCTCCCACTCTTTGAGGAGAGTGACGCGGTGAGAGGCCAAGGCTGCGCGCGGCTTTGTGTCAAGTATGCGATGACATTATGTGTTTCACGGAAGATACAGGAAAGCCTAGCGGGGAGGGGGCTCGGAAAATGCTTGAAAATTGCCCAGGGGGTTTTGTAATCGCGAAAGACACTGTATCTCTGTTATTTTCTCCGCCTGGTAACGAGAGCACATTTTCATGCTATCAGGCTTATTGATTTCAACGTTAAGAGGGTGGGGGGTGGCCTGATCTGAGAGACAATTTTGTTTAATTTGTTGAGGTTAGTTTTGTTGGAGACTCGTCGGGTCATCCCACCCCACCAACGCAATCGCTAGATGAAATCCTCTTGCTGCCTCGTATTCGACTCGCCCCCGAACCTCCAACAATTTTTTCCCCATTTCCTCGAATTGATATTCACGTTCCATATCGCATTTCAAGAGGGCATGAGTACCCAGTGGGTGGCCATGCGTAAGCCCAGAGAACTAATGGTCATGAGTTCAAGCCCAACCTCCGGCGATTTCTCGCATTCTCCTCAAATTGTTAGTTCACTATTTGCAAACACAATGACAAGTATAAAATATTATGACATTATCTTACTATCACATTTTTTTTATTACAGAATTAGAAATACAGTTGAGTCAATTGGACAATCCTCTTGTTACACCATCCAGCAGACATTGCTCCATCGTCCTCTACCGAATAAAACCCCAAACAACTCGTCCAGTCTGCTAAGTAATTTTTTTGTCGAGTAAATTATACTGTTTTGATTGTATTCGGTGGGCAACAAGAGTAACGAAGCAATAGCGGGTCAGTAGGACGTCGGGTGGCCCTTAGTAGAAGACTCGAGTGAGGAACTATGGAAATGGAGACAGGAGGGAGGGGGTGGGAGGTGGAAGAAGTGAATTCGTTTCGTTACGCACGCGCACTGGCTCGCACACATGACCCCGCAATGGATAGCCAGCGGATCGGGGCCGGCATCAGGCAGCCAGCGTGCCTCTACCCAACTATAAGCAACCACTCGATCCATCTCTCTTCCTCTTTCACTCAACCAACTTCACTCCCCTGCCCCCACCACACCTGGCCAACGTCACGCCACACCATGCCGCAACGTTTCCTTCTTCCCTCACCAATAGCAACACTTCTCCCCTTGAATTTTTTCTCTCCGCTTCTCCTCTTTTTCTTTTACAAGCCTCTCGCTTGGAATTTTTACCCTCATCAAAGGCCTAATCAGCTGGATGATTGAACCTCATCGATACCAGGGGGGCTATTGTCATTCGATCGACCTTGTACTTGAATAATTTTTTCATCCAGCTTTCAATTCAGCATCGGGGGCAAGCAGAGACAAGGGTTGGAGGGGGTGATAACAGTCGGGGTGAATAATTTTGCCATTCGTTATTTCATCAAGTTTGCTCAGGAATTTTGCTCATGATATGCATGTGTGTGTGTGTGTGTGTGTGCGGGGTTGGAGTGCGAGGGAGGGGAGGTGAGGGGGTGAAAAAAGGGGGGTGAAATGGCCATGCGGATAGAGCATGAAACTGGGTCAAACTGGTATTTATATTTTCGCATGCATTCAGACAAGAAAATAATGTATCAAATGGAAGATACGATGGCCATCAATTTGTCACCACGTGATGATCCTATTTTCATTTTCTTTTTTCGGCGAATGTTCCCGGAAAGTATTTCTTTTTGATACCCTGGAATTATTTATTTGTATTATTCATGCGGAAGGTCAGGGATTATCGAGCTGAAGTGGCTTCTGGGGGTGGGAAAAAAAAAAGAAAAATAAAAAAATTATTAGCTTACACAAATAGTTGCACAATTGATATTTCCGGGAGGGGGGAGGGCTATGGTAACGGGTATACGTGGACTCTAGCTAAATATGGATGGACATGGAGTTTGTTGTTGGGGGTGAGGCGAGTGGAGGTTAGGAAGAGGCGAGTGGAAAGAAAGTTTGTGGAGGTGAAAAGAGTACTCGACCGCAGGCTTCCGCAGCCCCCAGGCCAGCTTTCCACAGTGGCTTCGACGAAGCGCCGGCGCCATTTCAAAATTCCTCACCATTTCTTGGTATTCCTCGTCTTTTCATGAGGCCAGCCAACCCCTTATAGGCCATTCTTCATTTTTTTTTTCGCTGGGGTCAATGGAGGAGATCATCTCATTGAATTTATCTTTGAGAACATATTTTAGTGGATTCCTGGGGGGATGAGATAGTTGAGATGAAATTGAGATAATTCTGAGGCCAGATCAGGAATCCGCCCGGTCATGAATCAATTGAGTTCTTGAGTAACCGCGTCAGACTGAAGCTATTGCCAATCTAAGCTCCAGATGAAGTTTCCATTGTCTCGTCTCCACCACCTCCACCACCAGCTGATTGACTCAATCTTTCCACACATCCTTCGCGAAAGACATTTAATAGTGAGATAATCGAGATAATTTCATGGATTGATGATCAGGTCAGATTATCAATCAATTGACTTACCAAACGCGGTCGTCCGATTGACCGCGATCAGTTGGATCTCCTCTCGTTGATGAAGATGATCAATGTGTCCATCGGGTATCGATTCAGTAATCCAGACGGGTTATAATCTTCATTCCAAGACGCCGAGAGTCTAACCTCCAACCCGAATCAAGTAGATAATTCCATTGACTCACCTCCGCCTCTTGAGAACGAGATAATCGAGCTAAAATTGAGGTACCACCGTTGCGTGCTGAATCAATTGATTCAGCCAGCAAGGACATCCGATAGGCGTTGTTTATCAGGAACTGCTCTTTTCAGTCATGACAAAGATCTATTTGCACATGCGGGCGTCAATGCAATAATCTTGTCTACCGTTTAATGCTCTGGATGACGCGGACGTCTCCAAAGAAAGTTGCCGTCACCAGCAGCACAAGATGGCGACGGCACCATCACAAGATGGCGCCGGCACCATCACAAGATGGCGCCGGCACCAGCACAAGATGGCGCCGCCACCATCACAAGATGGCGCGGTCCCCAGCTCAAGATGGAGTCCCCTAACCTCTCTCAATCCGCTGTCATTCCTCCGTTGAATTAATTTCATATAATTCCCCATTAGCGTCCAAACCCCACTCACAATTCCCAACATACAACCCCAATTGTCTCTCCCTTGCAGCCCAAGCTCCATAATTTCCCACCCCGCCAATACCATAAAAAAAAAATCCCAAACATCTCTTTCATCCAGCTCTCACCAGTCAATCCCACACCCCCAAATTTACCTCTCTCCATCATTAACCCCATCCCCTCTCTCCCCCAGATCCCTTAAATCTCCCTAACAAGAAAGTAAACCCTCGTTTCATCGTCTATCGATTCTTTCACTAATGACGATGAAATTTTTACGCACCCCATCACCAAAAATTCACCCTCACCAATTCATGAATCCCTCACCTCAATCCCTCGCCCCAATTATTTCCATCCAGTTTCATTTGATATTGAATCAGATGACTTGGCTGAAATATAAAACACAACATGAAATGGAAAAATATTAATATATATATACGAATTAGTCGAGCATGTATGACATGGCTGAAGGGAGGCCAGTTAGAAATCGGCTGGCACGTTTCCTCTTTGCGATCGATATTGTTGCAAAACGGTTAAAGGCAGAGGGGGCTAGAGAGGGTGAGGCGGGGAGAGGAGAGGGTGGAAGAGGGTAGTTTATGTGGAATTGCAGTTGGAGTCTCTTGCCGCCGGGCAGTCTGACTCGTAAGGGACTTTAGTCGACTTTAGTCTGAGGGTTAAAACTTATATAGTTTGTAATACGACGTGTGTATGTGTGTGTGTGTGTGTGTGTGTGT
>JAPYZM010001726.1:0-19487 GCA_030522845.1 Psyttalia concolor
GTCTGTGGTTACTTACCCTCCTAGGAGGATAAATTTTACTTATCGGGCAGTTATGGCAGCCGATAAGTCGCAATTGGTTGAGTCCTAGCAACATAAAAGTACTTTTCCAAAACAGCGTAATGGAAAAAATTATTCAGTAAAAAGAGAATGCATCATAGCAGACTGGCAGTCTCTCACGGACGCTATTCAGTGAGGCTGGAAACCTCGCTAAGGAAGCGGTCGGTTGCGAGGTGCGGGAGGGTCAGCGGTTCGTTGGACGAATTATTCCCAGTGTGACGAGTGTGTGAGAGCCTCCCCCTTCCGCTCCCCTGCCCCCCCCCCCTGGGGACTCGGGAACGCATTGCGCATACTCGTACGATTGCATAGAAAGGACAAGTGACCTTTAGCAAAATTCATCTTCCTGATTTTCTAATTACAACTGCCGATTAAATCTCTGTAATAAATCTTTGCGAATTTCTTAAAAATGACATTGATAATCATAAAATCAATAATAACGGAAAAACATTAGACAAAAAATCGGAAGGATAAACAAAACATTTTGAAAAATAATGAAGACAACAGAGGGGAAAAAGAGACAATAGTTCGCGTGATTTTTCTGCTTTACTTCTTCCCATTGTTCGATGAGTTATCCTCTTCCATTATTTTTTTCCCTCTCCCTCCCCTTTTTTTGTGCTCCTTTATCTTAGGTTTCCTTTTACGACTTTTCGGCTCCGTTCAACGGGCAAAAGAGATCGGGTTTTAGTTAAAGGAAGTGGTAAAGCCATTTTGCCTTGTGGCTCAATAAAATGAACAAAAGAAATTTCAATTTTTCTCTCCATCCTAAAAATTTAATTCCCAACTTTGCAAAAAATTGATCGTTGCACCTGTGGGCAACATTTTTGTCAGGAATAAGGATTCCCTGGAGTCGATAATTAAAGACTGATTAAAAATGAACATGCATATCTAAAATATTAATTTTAGTTCTGTTACTGGAGACCTGATAAGTTGCTATTCTAACCGAGCGAAGTAATTTACCGTTCTTGGAATTCAATTGAAAAATCGCGTGTTCTAACGCCTTAAAAAATTCAGTCTATTGTTTAAATTAAATTTCGCTAGATTTTGCATCGAATGGGAGCTCACACCCTTTACCTACTTTAACCGCGATGTTTAAGTTTAATTTCAGAACCTCCGAAATTAAACTGAAACATCAACTGAAACTTAAATTTTTTGAGTGCAGGGTTTTTTGGAATGTGGAAGCAAAAAAATACTTTTCTGCCTGCATGGATCGAAAGTGAGCGTTCTAAGCTCGCTTCGCTCGGTCGGAACCGGTCACTTTCGTCCTTTTTTGGTAGAAAAGTTGTATTCCCCCCTCCCGGGGGGGGGGGCGTCAGAGAAGCATTCCCCACCTGCTTAGACCCTCGCCTTCGGCTCGGGTCGTAAATTTGCACGTGAGGATGACTTGGCTACTTTTCCTCCCTAGGCGAGAAATACATTATTACTAATGAGAATCAGACAGTATATTTCATCTCAATGTGCGGGGAGGCGGCTTTTCAAAAAAGAAAATTAAGGCAAGGATTAAGAGATATCGACGAATGCTGATGACCCAATAGATTAACCGCAAGTCTAATGAGCGAAAAGTTGTGAGTTTGATTACCCGTGGAACGGAATTTTTCAAGGGATTGGCACGCGAGGTTGATAATAGAGTAACCGCCTGTGCCGGCATGGGTTTCCCGTGATTTCCTATGGTCTCCAGTGTACCATCCCCGATAGCCTACGCCTGGGAGGTCCAAAAAAATATTCCAAACAAAAAGAAATAAAGAAATGGTACTTCAAAAGCCTTAAATGACGCAAAAAGATAGATTAAAAATTTTCACTCTTTAAAAATTTATTCTCAACTTTCCAGACAAATAATCGTTACACTTGTGAGTAGAATATTTTTTTGAATAAAAATTCGGCGGATTCTTTAACCAAAAAAGAATGAGAAATTAAATTTTTAATAGAATACGGCCATGGACGCTGTCTCTCGGGTTCGATATGCCGAAGGAATATAAATGCAGGAGAGATTTTTATCAAGCATTTATGGTGTATCCTGGCAGGAGGGAATACACTTGGTGTATGTGTACGGTTAGGCAATTGAGGGACGATCGATGCTGGTATGGCTCTTCGGGGGAAAACTTTTTACCCGAGTATCACTACTAGTTTCAGGGCACCTGAATTTCCATAAGTTTGCGAATATGGGAGATACGGTGGAGGAGAGAATGAAGGAGTTTCGAGGGGAAGACGTTGATAAATACCGGCCTTTAATTGAAGAATATTGGCGGATTCTTTTGGACTATTTTTCATCATTAGAAAAAACTCATTATCATGAATTGTACACTAAGAGTTACGTTGGGAATGTAATTTCATTGGACATTTTATTTAGCGTTTACTTGCATTTTCCGGGTTTCAGGAAACTTCTATTGGGGAGAATAATTTAGTAATTAATTACTATTGATTCATATTTCATATTAGCGGTGATGAAAATCGAACCAATGTTACTGCAATTTTAATTTCAAAAGTTTCCGTTTTTGTTCGGAAGATGTGAATTCAATTATAGATTGTTTATCGTAATTGAAGGAAATTTCGGATATCCCATCAATTCACTGAACAAATTAGTTTTATTTTTGAAATAATTCAACGACCGACTGACTTGTCAATAATGAAAATCGATAAAATGATTTTGAAAATTGTTTCGATTTAATTGTTTGAGTAAAATCATTTTGTAAATTGTTCTGAACCAATTTAACAATTCCGATAATTTATTACATCGAAGGTACACCCCCAGAATAGCTCAAACCCCCGAATTTTCGCGAGAGGGCGCTGGAGTCATTCTCCAGAGAAATCCTAAAAACCCCAAAAAGACAAGAATAAAGTTCAAACGGTGGATATAGTAGTCCCGAATTCGCCGAGGCGGCAAATCGAAAATCCGTGTCCACTCGGGCTGACGGTGGGAGTATGGGATCTCCACACGAGCACGAGATTTTGCTGCACTTGGCCGAAAGATGAGGAACAACAGGCTGCCCCCGGTAGATATTCCTCCTCTCTGGTAATTCCCTTCGTGCATCTCCGGTTCACCTCGGTCCTCCTCTATTGATCACGTGGCCACCAGCCGCGGATATTCGAGAATATATTATGCCAATTCTACCGTAGATAGCACAAAGGAAATTTATATATCGTTCAGGCCACTAAAACCCGGGAATTAAAATTTAATGCCAAAAATTGGCAGAGAAAGACAAGTCATTATGAGAAAATTGAAAATACCAATAAATTTATCAAAATTATGAACAAATTACTCTATTTTGTACAAGAAATTCACTGGAACAATAAAAATAAGTTATTGCAATCGTAAAATTTCGTAATTGAAGGAAAATCGGTTTTCCAGAATTTATATACCAATTCAATAATCAATTTTAAGAGAATTTTTATGCCGCATTTAAGTCTTTCTAACATTTATGGGGCATATAAATCTTTGTAGTTGTTAAAAAATCGACAAAATTACTAGAAAATTAACATTAAATTTCTTTACTTTGACAAGAGTAATAATTGAAGAATATAAAAAATCAATCATTTCAACAATAAAATTGATCAAATACATTTTATGTGAAATATCTATTCAAAAATTGAAATGATTGAAGTAATTGTCTCTAGCTTAAAAAATTGGAAAACAACCGATTTCAGTGATAAATTTTTCCACTTAAAACCCGAATCTCCATGAATTACTACCCCAAATAAATTGATAAAGTCACACAAAAAAATTGTTTCAGTTTCAAGCAAATATAAATTTCCTCTGGTGATAAAATTTCATAATTGAAAAAAAAAATCAATACCTCCGGGATTTATTTAACAATTTACTCCCCTAGCCCTATATTACACGGTTTTAGGAGATATTTTATGTGACATATAAATCCTGATATTGAAGTTTCTCCACTACCCAATACATTATAGAATACGAAATAGATACTGGCAGGAGTGAGGTGAGCCAACCCATAGTTCCAGCCCGCAACCAGTCTCGAGCGTCCACCAGGTATAGATAATGCCCGTGGAGGCCTGCGCTCTCGCGTTGCACTGCATCCCCCCGTGTTTCCCTGGTGCTGGTGGCTATAGTATACGCGGCCAGCAGAACGGGAAAGGGGACCTCTGGGAGTGAATTTACAATTTATGCCAACGCGTCGAACCATCCATTCTTGATCCTCCAGGAATTTTTGGACGTTATCCCCTGTTTTTATCGTTGAGTGGGTAACTTTAAAAATAAAACTAGCCGAGGGGATGGAGACGTTAATTAATTATTTCGCCATTTTTTTTTGCAAGCTAGAGAGGAAATAATTTCAGATGTTTATAGAGACAGGAGAGGATAGAACGTCGCGGCGGCGGGGGGAAGAGGGGAGTCGCGGGGAAGGGGTGGATAGAGGCTGGGAGCTGCGCGGCGTTATAGACCACCCGCTGGCTGTTGCATCGACCTCTCCGAAGGGCCTGGAGGTCGATAAACCTCTAGCATGGAATTTCTTTGTGCCACACGGTCATTTGGTGAAGAAATTCTGTTCTTTGGGTATTCTGACAAAATTGGATTCGATACTGATAAGAGAAGACATTTCAGTCGCCAACAGAAAATAATGAAATTCAAAAACTATGGGGGCTTTATTTTATTTACCAATGAATCGATAGTTTTAAGATCGCTTGAGTTTCGCAAATTTTACTTCGGCATCTGGCCATTGAATTTCCGCATCAGTCAAAGATGGAAATAAAATTGGTGGAAGCAAAGAAAATGCAAATTAATTCTGTAGCGAAGTGGTAAAACGAAATCAGTGGATTTTTTCTATCTTTATAAAACACGAATTACCTCGGTAAGGAGTGGTTTTAGGAGATAATGTCACAAAACCATTTCTGTAGGTGATCAATTGTGCAAGAAAAACATTCTTCTGATAATTTCTCCTCACATTAGTCCTTGCCAAGATAATGTGGGTTTTAAAAAATATGTACTGTGCAGTTATCTCGTTTTACCACTTTGCTACAGAATTATGCGATTATATTTGGTATAATCACATAATTCACCGATCGTCATTTTCTTAGAATTTTTTACTAAACTAAAATGGAAACTTCAGGGACGATCTTCGAGTACGAAATTTATGTGAGCCATACCGGTATTTTCGGGAAGAAAGTGGGGTCTTTAAATATCTGAACAAAATTGCATCCAATATTGATAGGAGGAAGTACTTTAGCGGACAATGGAAACTGATGATATAGAAAAATTTTGTTTGTTTTATCTAGTATTTTATCTTATTTACCAAGCACCGACTGTTCGAAGATCACTTTCTGTAAGTGGACATAGTTTATACGTTATTTGAGAAGTGAATTTCTGCATCAGCGAAAAATAAAAATAGAATAAAAGAAATCTGAGAAAATCGAGAAATCAATGTTCTGAAACTTTTTTGTTAAACAAGAAAACAATTAAAATCTGAGAATATGAGGGAATATTGAGAGATATGTGACGTTAAATTTTTTAAAATTATCAAAATAATATGTAATTTTTTTTCGAAGTCACAGATTACATCTTTTCCAATTGCAATAGAATTTTTTTTCACGCGTTCGTCTCCAGAAGAAATTCTCTCCTTTTGGCACCTGACAAAAGGAGATTTGATATTGATAAAGGAGTAAGCTCGAGCGTAGAAAAAAATGACGAAATTGAAAAATTCCAGGAGTTTTTTGTCATCAAAAGATTGAGACTTGAATTGACAGGACCAAAATATTTTTGAAAAAAAATAAACTCGAAAAAATCGTATAAAATGAAAAAATATTCATAAAAGTCAAGGGACTTGCACATTTTCTGATAAACCACAAGCATATGTAATTCCTCTGTACCATACCGTCATCTATAGAGGAAAAATTGCTTCCTTTGAGAGCTCCCTTTATTGACGAGACAAGGTAGTTTTGTGTGCAGAAAAATATAATAAAATAGGAAATCGATGTGAAATTACAAAGATGATAGATGAAACTTTCTCAGAAGTTTAAAAATTCCATCTTTTATAACAATTTGTAAGCCGTTCCTCTCTTCCCATATCAATAAAATATTTATTGATAAATTTTTGGCATGCGCTTGCCTTTGTACCACACGTTTATCTTAAGGCCCGGGTGTAATAGTTCGTAACCTCGACATCCCTGTGACTAATTACAAGAATAATAATAATCAAATCACAAGCAAACCTAATTTTAGACGTCCGTGCATGATTTCTGCAAGTCGGGAGTTATGTCTGCTCACGATTTGATCAGTATTTTAGGTGTAATGAGTGACGAAGATTTCGAGGTGATAAATTATTACACCCGGCCCTTAAGAAAAAATTCTCCTCTTTGGGTATCCAACAAGAGCAGATTCGATATTGATAAGAGAAGGGATACGAGCGAACAAAAAAAACGACGAAATAGGAAAATTCCGTGAATTTTATCTCGTGAACAGTTTTAGACCGCAGTGAATCGATAGGTCAAAGATATTTTTAAAAGTTAAGAGAGTTGCACATTTTCTGATAAGACCCTAGCATATGCAATCCCTTCGTACTACACAATCACCTGGAGGAAAAAATTTCCCCATGTGGAAGATCCAATATTGATAAGAGAAGGTGATTTAGCAACAAAAAATGATAAAATATTTAAACTCTCTCGAATTCTTCCGTTGTTTCTGGCTGATCAGTTCAGGAGATAGGTACACTAATAGTTTCAAAATTCCTCCAGAAATACATTTTGTACTAATAAAATGATAATGAAGAAAAATCAATGCGAATATTGCCCCGACGACGGTGGCCGAGTTGGTTAAGGCGCACGGCAATGCAAATAATCTGTTGTGCTTTTTTTTTTCTTACTTTTAATACACTTTTAATACAGTTCGCATAAAAAAATGCATACAAAAACTGAATACTGTCATTAAGAAATTAAAAACAAAATATTATACAAACTCGAGAGTCTCTAAATGACCATTAGTTTATTGGAAAAAAAATGTCATATTACTTTACATAAAAGTTTTTCAATTCTAGTTTTTAAGATATGTAAATATGTATATATGGATTGTTTACTGAATAAAAACCTTGAAAAAACAAAGTTAAGGCGCACGGCCAGACTGCGGAGCCCGCGTGGAGCGGGTTCGAGTCCGGCTTGGGGCATGGGATTTTTAATCTCTTGGAACCGTCGAACCGGAGTCTAGACAATCATTGGAAGAAAAGTTTCTCCGATGAAGCTTGGTTGATGGACGCCATGTCGGCCAAGGTTTTCCATGGTTTCCCTTGGTCACCGGGAGAGCCTGTACATGGAGTACAGCTCCTGGGGGAGTACAATGCGACATGGTTGGGGAGGAAGACGGCCCATGATATCGCAATTGTAAAAAGCCTAATCGGTTATATATGGATAATAAATGATAATAATAATTGGAAAATTCCCCAGAAACAATTCGAATGTTGATAATAGGTTGGGTAGGTTTCTTAATAGGATAAGATAGGTTTTTTAATAAGAGACCTCATCGAAATTTTAAACTTTTTCAATTGGAGTTTGCAATTCCTGCTAATTATTTTTAAAACATTTTTATTTTTATCTTTAAAATTGTCCAAGAGCCCATTCAGATTTTTTGTTGTTTTTTTTTTTTGAAAAGATTGCATTCGAAAATATAGGACGTATTTTTTGAGATTTCTCAAGTCTTTTTTTTAAAGAATTTGTTCACCATGTATTAAGCGGAGCGGCCTAAATCCTTAAAATTTTCAAAAGTATTAAATTGAAAATTTTTTTTTTGTCCAAATCTTCAATTTTAATAACTTTATGCAAATTTTTGAGCAACCTTCCCTCGATATATTTCGAATGATAATTGTTACAAGTGTTGCCGAAACACCCACTCCATAAAATAATCAATTAAAAAAACCTCAACCCATTAATTCCCATCCATAAACGTCACTCCGAATTACCCACCAAATATCCCCCTAGACCCAACAATTACATTTTGAGTGTTCATTTCATTGCGTGATGAAATGATTCCCCCCCGAAAAACTACTGAGTTCCCTAACCCAGTCGCGTGATGGCTACCGAAAAAGCGTTTAGTTTTAGTTACAAGCGATTAGTCCGCTCGAGTGCTCCCGTATTCCCGCTCTCCTCGCGTGACGCTTCACCGAATATTTCTCGAGTCATGGGAAACCGGGGATGAATATTGTAATCTGCATGCATCAAGCAATCACCAGCCTCAAACCTCAACTATTTTTTTTTTCTATGAAATTCTTTTGTTGATGATTTCTGTAGAAAAATGCCCATGTTTTTCCTCTGAAATTTGTATTCCAAAATTTTGAAAAATAATAGAATAGTGAATTCTACGTGACTAAAACTTTAGATAAATCGGATGGAATCAACAAATAATTGGCAGTCTAATCCATTGAAAATAATCGTTCAATTTAAAAAAATAAAAATTCATGTTTTATTGAGGCTTGAAAATTTCGAGATTTTATTGATTTTTCCGGGAAATCAGAAATTTAATTATTTTTTCCTCTTAATACAAATTTACTATTGCCCTCCTGGGTGTTTAAGATAAAACACTCATATTATTGAACATTTCGCAACAAAGATTTTTTATTTCACGAATTTCTGAATAATAAAACCGACAGAAAGTCGCAAAAAAATGCAATTGTAAAGAATCGATTCCAACTCTCAATTTGAATTGTGGTTTAAATGATTTAAATAAGTAAGTTGTTTAAATAATTTGTTTTTTCTTTAACTGAGTTTAAGAAAAATATTGCGACTCTATTAACTTTCCAATGAAATAAATAACTTTGATGATTATTTTTTCTAATAGTATGATGTATAAACTAATCCACAGTCTCAACCCTCGAGTATTCTCCCCACAGGATTTTCGACCCGCCGGTATTCTCAAAAATCGAAACGTCGGAGAGTTGAAAAAAATGGAAATAAATGTCTTTTCTCGTGGAGATTGATCGCCCGACGCTAACACTCAATCTAAGCCATCCACGTACGTATAAAGCAGCCCAGGAAGGAGGCAGGGAGCTTCAGAGAGTAGCTCCCAGACGCACGAGAGACGAAGGAGAATCGGCCTCGAGCAACCTCAGACCCTCGTCCTCTCGTCTCGTCTCCCCACCCCGTCAGCGCCTTCTCTCCTCCTACTTGCCTTCCCAGTCGTCTTCTACTCTTCCCCTTCCTCGCCCCCAGAACCTCCCCTCCGCGCGGCCCGCAGCCTTCTCACCCTCGACGAGACGACGGGCTTGGGCTTCACTCGCTCCTATCCGTTATACACATCCCAATGTCGAATAATGTTGAAGTAATATAAAACACGTCAAAGAAAAAGAACAATGCGTGTGGCTGTATCAAAGAGGTCATTCAACTCACATCGACAGTTGGTACTCTGCATCAGTTTCTCCCTTTTTTCGGACTGCCTGCAAAATATTCTGTTGGTTTTCGTGGTATTTTTCTAGGTAAGAATGAATCCTGCTGCCTTAAAAACTATTTCCTTCTTTGATTATGAATTTTTACTTTTATAGTGGGAGAAATTGGACATTTGGGTACGAGGGTGAAAGGTTGCATTATGAGACTAGGCACTAAAAGTATTTTCTGCACAATGTTACTTAATAAACACATGATGCAGAAATATACTATTGTGCAACTAGTGCGTAAAGTAGCACTTTTTCGCACGAGTTGTGCATCGTTTGAACGAGTGGCCGGCAAAGCCGGTCACGAGTGCTAGGGGATCACACGAGGCGAAAAAGGCGATACGCACGTATTGTACACCTAATTTTTTGCAATACCTGCCAAAATTCGCTTTGAGGGGAGGTATGAGGGCAAAGTGTTTTTTTTGTGTGCGGAGTACGGAAAAGTCAAAATCGTGTGAAAAGTGATATTCGAGTGCGTAACGCGAAGCTTTACGCACGAGTTTCACTTTACGCACGATTTTGGACTTTTACGCACACTGTGCGGAAAAGTACCACTTTATGCACGAAAACCGGTACCGAAAAGTGAACTTTTTGGACAGGTATTGCAAAATAGTGTATTGTGCAACAAATGCGGTTTGGAGCAGAATTCTATGTCACAGGGCCCGAATTCCGCGATTTAACCGAACGAGGTTAGGATCATGGAATTCTGGGCGCCTACGGCATAATAGTACATTATGCAACATGTGCGTTATGGTGTTTTTTGGCTCGTGAAATTATAACACTCGCCTTCGGCTCATGCTACAACCTCCCACGAGCCAAAAACACTATAATGCACAAGTTTCATGCAATATTTTATGTCATTGTGCCCGTAATCCGCGATTCAACCGAGCGAGGCGAGGTTAGAAAACATTTTCCAGCAATCGGACAATAGTATATTGCCGGACGGGCGTTATGGAGTTTTTTGCTCGCGTGGCGTTTGGCAAACCGAGCCGAAGGCGAGGTGGCCAACCACGCGAGCAAAAAACTCCATAAGGCACCGTCCGGCATAATATATTGTCGTAGTGGTTTTAGAGTTTTCAAGTTTGGGAAGTATGTAATACCAATTCCCGGACGAGAAATCCCTAGAAGAACTACGGCAAATTTTTCTGTTATTATATAGGCCTGAAAATCGCGATGTAACCGAGAGAAGCGAGTTTTGCGGGCCAAGCGTCGAAAAAGTCCTCTCTGGCTCATAAGGGGCTTAAAGCATAAGCCGATATAATCCCACTGGCCAGAAACAATTTTCCACTAGTACCGAATGATTCTTTTCATCATAGTATGTGGAAAAGAGACGATTTAGGCTCGAGGCTGATATGATTCCACGAGTAAAGTAACAAATTTCCCGTATGCGCCGACACCTATTTTTCATCACAATGTCCGGCAAGTGGGGTTTTGCCTTGCGTGCGTAAAATGTGACTTTACGCGTGGTAGAATGAAAAAGTGTTATCAATCACTTGTGGAGTCTTTCAAAAGTTTTGGCTTTAGTTTAATATTTTCAGACATCAATTTAAAGTGGCGGTTATCAAAAGTTCCAATTTTTAATTAAAAAAAAAATCTCAATAAAAGTAAAATCGTTCTCTGTACTACTTCTTATGATTTCCTGCCTGGAAATTCGTACTACATACTTCCCAAACTAGAACTACAAGGAAATTGTTCCTGGGCTGTTACGATGGGGTTTTTTTTTCGACGCGAGTTTTTTTCTCTCACTGTAAGTTATTCTCCTCTTGTTAATTCTCAAGTCAACAGTTTCTTGCTACAAATAATGACTAGTTAAAAAAAAATTTTTTTTTAATGCATCACGCAGATGGCGCCGGCGGCAACGCGTTATGTTCCCTCTGCTCTTCTGTAGTTCCTTCCCCCGAAGGTCTTTTTACGGAAAATTAATCAGCTCGTTTCGAACCGTCCGAGTAGATTCCGCGATGAAATACGCAAGCACGCGACGATGCCAGTGTGCCAGGTGAGGTCGGTGGAGGGCGGAAATGAGGTCAGCGCACGGAGAGCGACGCATATACGTATGTTCTGTACGTGAATTTGATTGTATTTCCGAGGGCAATGGTAAGGCCGAGGGTAATGGTAAATGTTCACCATGTGGTACGGCCAATGAGAGGGTCGTAAGTATCAGGAAATTTAGGTGGCCCCCGGAAGGCCCAAGTGAGTAACGGAACAGAAAGAAGTATTTTCATTATATTGTTACCAATATCTTCAATCCCTGTACATTCATTTCTTTCATTTCTAATTTAATTTAATTTAATTTTGATGTTTAAATTTTTACATATTTTACATCGCCGGAACACTTAATTCTCTGCACGACTTTTATCGCATAAATTTTTAAAAACCTGTTCGTAGGAATATTACAAATAAATGGAAAATTAATTTTAATTATTGGAATTAGTTTGTATTCGCTCACATATTTGTTGACACTCACAATTTAATGTCGGAATTTATATTTAATATTTTGCAATAAACTTGTATTTGAAACGGCTCTTTATAAATCTTTATTTTATTTTTAAGCAAATTGTTTGTTTTTAAATGAAATATTTTTAATTTATAAGAGGAGAAATTTATCGACTCCAGAATGAATGGCGGTCTTTCGCGTCTGACTGAAAGCTTGAGAAATGCATTTTTTTTTAAAGTTCTAATCGTTTTGTAATAAAATTTATGAATTTCAAATGTTAAATCGTTAACAATATTTTTGTATTTTAATTTGTCACTTCAGATACGCCCACTTACCGATCGATCATTTTATTTTATTTCTTGTTGTTCGAGTTTTCTTATAACCTCATGATCAAATTAACGCGTAAAGATATATCAAATTGATTTTTCAATTGTTGGGCCTTCTTTCTAGCATTTTATAGATTTCACGGTAATTAAATTGTAAGAAATCCGAAAAAAGGAGAGAAATATATGTACTGGATCCTTTAATAAATCGCAAAATTTTCTTCTAATTCACATTTCGGCTCGTTTCCCCTCAAAACTGGAGAATCAAAAAAGTCTGTTTCTAACGCTTCCCTCCGGAAGCTGAAAGGAACGCCGGAGAATAAAAGTGGAGGAATAACTCGACATGAATATTCCATTTTGCCCCGCTCCCTCTCTTAGCAATGCACATTGTGCGACCAACTCGTTTTTAAGGCCGAAGGCCGTCTCACGTCTGTCTAGCCATACGATCCTCTCGGGGGTGCTCTCACACGTTACGTGCGCTCTCTTTCCGACGCGCACGTGTTGGGTATATATCCTGGGTGCACAACGTCACAAAGGCCCCCTCCCACCTCGCCGGCTCTCATATCGTCCATCCATTTTTTTTTCATGTTTCCAGTTTTTTCTATCCCCGGGTGCGCTAACACAACCGCAGGAATTACGAAAATTTCTCGGGAGAGTTCCAGGATTTTTTTCTTATTTCGGGAAAAATGCAGGCGTTAGGGGAAAATTCGGGGTTGTTTTTTTTTTGGTGGCAAAAAGGACCGGGAGGGGGAGGGGGTAATTCATGGGCAAGACTTTCAGAAAATCGATGCGAAATTGGACGTGGCAGACGAGTGAAACGATTTCGCTTATTAGAGTTACTCTGCGTGAATGCCGGGTTTAATTCTTGGAAACTTGATCCATTAGTTGTCAGAGAAAACATGGGGTGAATAGTGTATGTATTTGGAAAGTTTGAATCGTCTTGAAGGGATGTGAAGATTATTATTGTGGGTCGCTGGAGCTGAGATTTTGATTTTCAATGGCTACAGAGAATAATTGACGTCTCATCGGAAATTACATCAACAAATGTGATATCTTACTTTGGGATTTCAAGGGAATTACCTCGAAATAGAATTTTCAAAAGTATTAATTTGCAGTCTAAACGTCTCCAACTACTGTCAAAGATCTCCGGCGAAGAAGACTATTTGTAAATCTCAAATTAGAATGTTTTTTCATGCATTAAAAGACTCAAATTTTAAGTAATTTATTCTATGCTAGTCCAGATTTTTCATTTTTTAGGTCTTACTTGTATTTACAACTTTAAATTTATAACTCAAATTGACACTTCGAAATCGCCAATTGGGACTTAAGAATCTCAAGTTGAAGCTCTGAAATTTCTCAAATTGCGATCTTTTAAAGCCCCATATTGAGACTTTTCTCAGTCTCAAGTCTTAAGTTGTCTCACGAAAGTCTTAAGTTAAAATGTTGAACTCAATTTGTCAAGGAAAAATCATTCAAGTGGAATTCAAAAACTTTAAAGAAAGTTTTGAATTGAAGTCATCAGAAGTTTCAACTTAAATTTATGACTTGAAAATTATGGATTCGTTTAAAGGTCCGGGTGTAATACTTCATAACCTGGAAATCGCGGTGATTGATGACAAAGAAAATAATTATTAAATGATAAGAAAACATAATTTCCAACATCCATGCATAAGTTCTTCAGGTCGGGAATTAGGTTTGCTGACTATTTGACGAATATTTGCTGCGTAATCAATCGCGGGAATTTTGAGGTGACAAATTTTTACACCCGGGTCTTAACTTTAAGACCTTTGGAAATAAAAAAAAAATTGCGTTTTGAGTGCCTTAAAGGACTGAAATTTTTCCACCCATGTTGCGTGAAATTCTCAATTTGTAAACAAAATTTGCATTTGCAAAATGCAGGGTTAATTTTTGAAGTAAAAATTCTCAATTTCAGCTACAACTCGGTATTTTCCCCTCCAAGATTTGTTTCCTGCTTTTCTTTTTCCGAAGAATTGATTGATAATGGAAAAGGGGAGGCCCTGGGGGTGAGTTCACAGCCCTCAGGCCTACCGCAACATTGTTACGTGCTTGCGGGACGGTCATCAGAGTGGAAGACTCACACAACGCCCACCCACCTCCGGCGTCACTCTATTTCTGGAAAAAAGGAAAGAGGGGCGAAAGGTGCTTTCCAACAGTTGCCAAAAACTCCCAGGGAAGAAGGTCGAAAGGGGACTCACCAACTTTGTCCTCGGGTTGACGACCGATTGGTAAATGGTCTAGAAACATCTCCACCCCCCTTTCTCTTTTTTTTTTGTTTATTCGTTTTTTTTACCGTTGACTTTTTTACGTGATTTGTTAATGGGAAAATTGCGCGGTGTGAATGGAGATCGAGAGATATGGGATCGAGATTTTATTCAGTTGTCCGTTTTTGCGTGGCAGGGGTGGGGGATTGGTGAATTGATTGGAGTCGGGTGATAAGGGAAATTGGATATCGAGAGGTGATGTGTGAAGTTTTCGGGCAATTGATGTCTCAATGCGTCATTCCAGTGCGATATGTTTTTCAGGCAAAAAGTCCTATTGGATTAGCATTAAATTTCCTTTCACTCGTATTCTCTTTCGGATTTTTACGATTTCTCTGCATGCCACCCCTCACCCCTTCTGTACCGCATTCGCCAAGGGCCACGGAAAAACCTCATTCCAGGTACGAGACTTCCAGACTTTACGAGACGTTCGTTCTACAATGAAACCGAGAAATTAGAGACGTGCAGAAAATTGGTGCGGCGGCTGCACGGAGAGAAAAATTGCATAAAAATTACGTGTCAGTTCCGTAATCTGCGAGTCAAAACAATATTCCGTAAAAATTACGGAACAGTGCCGTACTTTATACAGAGCAAATCCAGGAAAAGGTACGAAAAGTACTGACCCGTAATTTTTATTGAATTTTCCTCTCGGTGTGGGAGCCTCACCATCCCAATCTGACCCTCTAACTGGTTAGCCATTGCTATTAATTAATATAAATATAATTCACACACAAAATAAATTAATTCTTTTTCGGCATTTCAACGACTTGAAACTGACTTTTTCAAAAATCCGAATGAAAGACTCAAAGTCTCCAATTAGTGTACAAATCGATATAAAATAGGATAAATATTTTCTATTGACAAATTGCCTCCCGAAATATCAAACAACTTTTTTGGCCGATGAGGAAATTTATAGAAAAGATTCCATTTTCTGGCTATTATAACTACATAGAATACACTTGAAGGTTTGAACGTTCCAATAAAAAGAAAAATTCCCGCAATAATTCAACGAATATATAAAGCGTTCACGTGGACTCGTTTTATTTTTACCATTTTGTTTGCCCCTCAAAAAAAACATTTCCACCATTTTTTAGGGCTCGTCCCCGCCCCATACCAGATGCATCCGGAAAATTCTCCACCTGCATCGGCTCCCCATCCCCTCCCTCGGGGCTCCGCCCTTTTTTCCCGAAAAAAACGTTCCCAAGCCCGGAGTCTAAAATGCAGATTTTCCGTCCAATGATTCACAACGAATTATGGTAATACATGTAGAGTAAGCTTGCTACCCATTAACCCGTGATGATAATTATCTTAATCGAGTTGAGATGAGAAGTATTTATTCCCCACCCACTCTTCTCCCTTTGTTCCTCAATATCTCTATTATAACTAGATGTGAAACGGTAATGACATCGGTAAATTGCTGTAACAGAACTATAATTTGTAATGCACAAGTGAATTGTCAATCCAATCACTTTCACACGGTTGCTAAAAGTTCGGTAGTAATTACTGTTCCGTTTGGTAAGCGCGTGGCACTGATACAAAAATTGAGGAGTGAGTTGGGCAAAATGGAACGCCTTCAATTGACAATAACTCGGTATCGGCAAAGTGAAATTGAATCTTTTTTATGTCACATAAAAGCTCGGGTTTTCAGCTTGAAAATGAAAAAAAAGTTATTTAATTTCACGCCGCCGATGCTGAGTTATTGTCAAATGAAGAGAGATCCTCTTCGGGCAAGAGAATTTCCGTGTCGCGGTCGACCCTTGAAGAGGCCCTTTTTTTGGGGACTCTGATCGTTTCTTGAATAGTATCTGCATTGCTTACTCTACAACAAAGACATCATTCATCGACAGATTAGGAATGTTCGTCAAACCAATCCCAAATATCGTAATTACTTGAAATAGTATATTTCGTAACAAGTGAAAAAAAATGGTTTTTGGCGAGTGGGAGGTTTATATCGCGAGCCCAGTGCGAGTGATATAATCCCACGAGTCAAAAACCACTTTTTTCACGTGTTACGAACAATATTTTTCATCTCAATGTGTCGGAAAAGCACTTTTCCGTCATTCAACGCAAAGTGGAGAGTAACTGAAAAGTTACTTTTTCGACACAGCGTGATGAAAATAGTATTTTCATCTCAATGTGCCGGAAAAGTAACTTTTCAGTCACTCTTCGCTTCGCGTCGAGTAGCTGAAAAGTACTTTTTCGACACATTGAGATGAAAAATTATTTTCATCACGCTGTGTCGGAAAAGTAACGTTTCAGTCACTCGACGCGAAGCGGAGTGCTTTTTCGACACATTGAGATGAAATAGTATATTTCGTAACAAGTGAAAAAAAAATGGTTTTTGGCGAGTGGGAGGTTTATATCACGAGCCGAAGGACTTGTTACGAAATATACTATTTTCGATTCGAGTGAAAAAAAGTAGTTTTAATGAGTGAACGGGGTAAAACCAGGACCAGCGACAAGGGTTGTACTTACACGAGTTGGGAACAGCTCTTTTTAATGTGTACGAACAATATTTTAGGACAGTAGTGCAAAAAGGACTCATTTGTTCACGCTTCGCCCGGCGATAGTGAAAACAAAGTGAAAAAGGGCACTTTTCTGCCTACAGAGACCGAAAGTGAGCCTAACGTCACTTCCGTCCATCTCCGCACGAAAGGCGTATTCAACCCTGGGAAGGAATATCAGATAAGCATTCCACACGTGCATACAACCCTCGCCTTCGGCTCGGGTCATAATTTTGCGCGTGAGGAAGACTTGTCTACTTTTCCTGCCTAGGTGAGAAATCTACTATTTTTTCAATTGCGTCATAAATGCCTAATTTTTTAAGGACTCTGTATGAATCGATATACACTTGAACAGTTTTATTTCGAAGAATAACCTTTTTTTTTCTCACCTTTGAAGAAAAATCATGGGTCACTCATGTTTTAAATTTAATTGGATCTTTCTTTCAAACTTGTCTTCTGAGGACCAAGTGCGTAAAAATTTTTACGCTCTAAATGTGGGATAACAAACATGATGCAACAAAGCTATTGAAAAATATACGACAATTTTGAAACACTAGTACAGTTAGGACTAGTTATATTGTCATCGCACAAAAATTTAGAAGTCTATACAGTTCAATATTACAAAAAAGACAAAAATAATTAAATATAAATATATACATGTGCGTGTATATGTAATGAAAATGTGTATGTAAATAACAGAGTAAATAGTTTAACAAAAATAATGTGCATAGGTTCTTATTCATGTGCTATTTACATTGGTGACAGGTTTGAGATCTTTATACTTTCAGTCCACTTTTGTTCAAAAATTTTGTTATGACTTGTATGATTTTAAGGGTTAAGCTCTTGAGGATGGTTTGGTTTGAATGTGATGGAAAATAATAGTTTCTTTGTAGAGAATTGAACATATCCAACCTTGCTTGTCCATGTCTTGGACATTCCCAGAGTACATATTCAAGATCTTCGCTCGGATGGCCACAATCGCATTGAAAGGATTGGATAAAATTCTTCCGTTTGAGGGAAGCTGCGCGATGATAATGATCGGCTCTGGCTCTATTGATCCAGACAATTGACTGTTGGGAAAGTTTATTTTGTAACCGAGGTTTTCTAGATTACTTATAGAAGTTCTTAAAAAATTCTTCGCCTCTATTGTCGTATATTCAATAGAATATGTATAAACAGTATTCCCGAAAGTTTGTCATTCCCCCGGTATCATTTTTTATCTAATTTTAAAGACCTCATAAATAAATGAGTAAATAAATAAAAGTGAGGTGCGTATCCGGAAAATTTATCAGATCTAAAATTACGGACATTTTCAGATTTCTAATTATAACTTCAATGAGAGGCTCAATGCCACGACAACAAGTGTGACGATTATCGATTCGTTGTAGCGCAATCGAGTGAAATAAAATATTCAGTTTGATGTCGCCCGTTTGCCGAAAGGAGAGTAGAGCGAGCACCCCAGGACTGGTGGAAAAACACATCGATCTAGTGTCGGTTATTTTTTTCTATGGACATTTGTTTCTTTTTCGCGAACAATAAAAACGACAGGGTCAGTAAACTTTGGGAGGAAACGAGTGAGAACGGCAGAGGGGAATTGGCAAACTAATACACGTATGCGCCTACGCATGAGCGCAGAAATCAGCCTCGACGTTGACCCTATCCATTCGTTGCTTTTACAAATAAACGTACAACTTAGTTTAACCTAACCTAGGCCACTGGCCCCCTTGGACAGTCGATTCTTCAAAATGCTGACGTCTATGTCTCTACATCTTTTACCTCATTTCCGGGGGTCGTTTATCAATGCCCGGGGTTTTTATGAATGAAGGCGTTAACTTTATTCTACTATTCCATATTTATGGGGTTCTGACGGAGGTTGAGTGATTTAATGGATGAAATTGCATTTGCAGTTTTTTTTCCCCTTCAACAGTGCAAGATTTCATTAATAGATCGATATTAATTTGTCAATTTGATTAACGGGCGATTGAAATGGAAGCACTTTAGAAAATTACGTTCTACAGATTTTGTTTTTTTTGGATCGTTCAAAATTGTGGAATTAAGTAGAATAAGTCTGATTCAGAGGACGATGTCAGAAAACGTCTTTTGGCTTTCGGATTTTTTTTTAAGATACAAACTTACTTCCGATGGTTTTTCTGAACACAGTCATTTGAATCCATTAAACAGTTATGCTGATGACAGGTACAAAAATAAATCGTCCGTTTAGAAATGGAATCGTAGATTTCGTAATGAGTGGAAAAAGTGGTTTTTGGCGAGTGGAAAAACTATATCACGAGCCAAAGACGAGGGATAGCACTACACGAGGCAGAAAACATTTTTTGCACATGTTAGGAACAAAATTTTTCATTGCAATGCGCTAGAAAGTTGAATTTTCGTCACAGCGTGATGAAATAGTATATTGCGTAAACGTAAGTGAGAAAAAATGGTTTTTGGCGAGTGGGAGGTTTATGCCACGAGCCGAAGGCGAGTGATATAATCCCACGAGTCAAAAACCACTTTTTTCACGTGTTACGAAC
>JAPYZM010001727.1:0-16824 GCA_030522845.1 Psyttalia concolor
TTCTGGCAACGTTGCGCTCGAGAATACACGGGCGGCGCGGCGCTTGCCACGCGAGTAACGACGTTCGGCCAAGAGGCGCGAGTGCTGGAGGGTTAATAATACCCTAATAGACCACCCTATGGGACCCAATAGCAGCCTGATTTATCGAATTGTTCATTCGATCGATGGCTAGTCGATCGTACGTCGATCTCTCGTCGTCGGATGGTCGATCGTTGGTTGAGTGAAATTGATTATCGACCGATGATCGACTAATACTTGACCAAATGCACAACTCGATCCCTCGATCGAGTGATCCATCTGCTCCATGGCAACTCGATCTACTCCTCGATTTATTCGATCGGTTAATAGCTAGTCAATCGATCCCTAGTCGAAATTACTCATCGACCAATGATCAACCAATACTCGACCAAGTGAACAATTCGATCGCTCAATCGAGTGATTCGTTAGGGGAAGTGAACAATTACCAAATCGAATTTGCAAAGCAGGCTTTTCCAATACATGTTCTTCATTTATACAAAATGTCTCGAGTGGAATCCATCGATTGTTCAGAAAATTCATGTAGCAGTTCCGGTCATATTGCGACTCTCTTGAACTTACCATTAATGCCACCTCAAGTTGAAGTACCGTGAGATGTTGCGAGGAAATACAATTCGGCATCGACCCAAAACTCCCGTCTGGAGATAAACCAGTGCGATGAGATCATTCTAGTTTTATATTGGAGACCGGCACCATTAGAAAAGTGAAATTGTTTTCCTAGTTTGATATTTTTCATTGAAAAGTCATTTTTTTCACAATTAAACGAACACGTGCAACTACAATTACCACACCGCGTGAGTCAATACCATTTTATATCATGAGTAAGTGATTACGCCCGGGAAGGGAGAGGGGAGTCCAGGTCACCTGCGGGAGGCGAGACCCCCCGCACTGCAGATAAACTGCATTTGAAATTATTTTCAAAATTACTAAAATTATTAAAACTTATTCAATTTGTTCCCTGGATTGTTTAGTTGGTAAACACTTGTAGCCTGAGTGAATTTTTTTATTTTTTCTTTTTCGTTATTTTCATCATACAAAAAAAAACCATGTTCTCAAAAACAAAATGTGATTATAGAAAATTTAATGACATTCTCACGTCTTTCAGACAAATTGATCAAATTGATTATAAGGAATGAGTAACTTCATTTCGTCGAATCAATTGAGATACAAGTTATGAGTTATCATTGATTTTCTATAATTTTTGGAAATATTCAGATGATATTCGGGTAAATACTCACATTCCTAGAATTAAAAAAATTGAGACGGATAATATGTTGAGCATCCACTGAGTATGATTCAATCAGAGTTCTCTACTCACCATAGTCGGTTGACTTAGCTCGACGCGGTCTCACATTATAAATACAGTAGAAGACCGCTAGTTGCACGCCCATAAGGCGTACGCATTCCCCTATTACCCTTCTCGGACATTCGAAAGGCGTCCCCCACTCTCACTGCATCATCACACTCTTTTGTACTTGGGACGTAAACACAAGAGCGAGAAACAATTTTATTTCGAGAAATCTTTGAGGAAGGGGTCGGTAGGAAGTTGCTCATTTCTAGGAGTGGGGTATCACTACTTCCGTCATATTGCAGACCATATGAATATTAATATTAAACAATATACACAAATATACAGCGTTTTCTGTTGCTGGTATGATGGTTTACCTGAGGTGTTTCTCAAAATGTATTATCTTATCTGATATTTTTCCCACCCGTTTATGCACAAGTCGACCGCCTTTCTACAACGAAATTCCCGTTCAATAATAGAATCTCTAATAAAATTCGGTGCTTGCAGAGAAGACTTTGAGGACTTGGAAATAGTAGTCATGGTGCTTGCTTAAATAACTCGGTACAGCTCGCAAGGCCCCCACATTACTGGTCGCAAGTATATATATGTATTTTTTTAATGTGAATTTTACCGAAATACGTAAGAAGCCAACTAGACTGCCCCCACTCAACTGGTTGTTTTAAAATCACTCACGAGATGGTGCTTCGTTTCCTCAGCGTTTGGCTAAGATATCGTCTATAATACACTACGTTTCAGCCGTTTTGTGACAATTCGCGCTCCGTCCTGCTATCAACGAGCAAACGAGTATCAGGAGTGGGGCAGCCAGCTTCCCCACCACTCCACCACCCTAAATCGTTTCACGAATTTGTGACATCAGGCGCGCATAACTGCCGGCTTACCCTACCGGGCTTCAAGAAGTTTCACTCCGAAATGAGTTTTACAAATTGTGCCAGAGATGATCCTATAAGAGATACTTAATTTTAAAAAAAACTTCTTAAACTAGCGGAATACCAGATCACCTCAAGTATTTCTTAACGTTAAATGGAATTGAAAAATCACATGGGAAAAGAACATAACGTCGTATGTAAACCCAAAGACATACGAAACATGTTCGGTGGCAGGCCTACTTGAAATGGGTGGTGCCGTGCTTCCTGTAATCGGCAGATTAATGTTCCCTTCTCGGTTTGTCTCCGAGGTTAAACCATAAGAGGTATACTGTAGAAAGCCCCTCATTCCCGAAGGGAGAATTGGTGAATCGTGTGGGTCAGCGTTCATCAACTACTGGTCATTCTCGGGCTGGACATGTATAGTACGACAAAGACAGTAAACCTCCTGAGTTGAACAATAACGGTTTGTGAGAGAAGCGTTCAAACTTTAGGAGAGAAAAAAAATACAGTAAACCTGTTAAAATAGTTCTTCAACTCGTTTTCCACGATGGGCCATCAAACATTTTTGCCATCGAGATTGGCATTTTGCTGGGTCATAAATGGTATATGGGGACCTCAAGGGCGTTGGCCGGTTCTGGAATCGGTCCCAGCAGTGGAACGCGTGAGAGTGTAACCCACCACATGTCTGGGGTACGAATATTGGTGTATGGGTGACCCTCACCTAGTCTCATTAATCATATTTTCGCGCATTGAGTTGCTGTTTTTACGGGTGAGATATGTTAAGTATGACCTTTCCTTGTTTTTATCAACCAACACACAATATATGATATCATGATGATATATCACTTTTTTTTTGTCAATACCTATTGTCACGTGAGAATATTTCGAACATCGGTTTTTTTCTTTTTTCTACTTCTAAAATTGGACGTGCGCGTGTTCACAGTTCTCGGGTGTCCCTTCAGGTTTATTTATATATAATGTTTTTTTTTTATAGATAAGTACAAGAATTTACAATTTTTTTTAGAACTAATTACGAAGTTAAAATTTTTTTGAACAAGAAATTAGAATTTAAAATTTCATTTTCAATCAGATTCGGATTTTGTGTCAGAGCCGCTTGGGGAACTGTTTTTTTTTTTTGCAAAATGTCCTTTTTTTTATTTCTGTCTTTTCTCTGTAATATTTTTTGCTGCCTTTCTGTTTTCTTACGAGGTTAACGGAAAAGAAATTATTTGATTCACTTCGCATAACTCTTCATTCGTAATTTTGTTATCAAATTTTTTAATGTCTTTAACCGAGGTAACGGTGAAATAAGGTATATTTGGTGAAAAAATTAATCATGATTAGTCTCATTTCCATTTGCTTCTAAAGTGAATTACTTTTCAAGTAATTGTTACTATTTTTTTGCAATTTTCCTATAAGCTTCAAGTGATCACCTCCAGTGAATGGATTGCGAAAACTCGGTTTAAAATTAGAAATATAGGCGGTAATTTTGTATTTGCTCTTATCAGTAAGGGTTCCAAAACATAAATTGTTCATTAGATTTTTGTGATTCTCCTATACTTACTTATACTAAATTCTTATACTATACAGTATAGATGTGTAGTATAGTCAGAATAGATCGATGACAAAAAACGTTACCGTCTTTTTTTTTTAATGAAAAAGGCCAGCAAATGGTAATCCAAAGTACATAAAAATGTAACTTTTAGGGACTTTTAAATTGTTTGCTAATTTATTTTTCAAATACAATGAATAAACATTCCGTAATTTTTCAATTCACAACTAAACAAGTGGGCTATGCTTTTAATAAATAATTGACGCAACAATCAATCAATCGTTCGTTGAATCTGAAATGAGGCTCCCATTCGGGAGTAAAAATGAAAATTTTTAAATTATTACGATTCTCTGAATCCCCTCTTTCTTTTAAAGGCAATTTCACTATCTTTTCCACGAGAGGAGTACTTCCGGCCTTTATACAGTTCGGTCGCAATTTCAGTTCAATTGCAATTTTCCTTCACATGGAAAGAATTGTCATCGGGTTTGGAGAAACAAAAAATTCTATCGTTATACAAACAATTATCTCTGAATGAAAATACTCATCTCCCATTTACGTATAAAATATTCTAGATTTTAATCTAAAACATACTTGATTTAACTAGATTTCTTCGGTTATAAATTAAACTTTTATAAACCATTAGGCTTCAACTTGTTATCGCCTTGATATAGAACTGAACATATTTTCAAACTGTTCGTTCATTTATATGTGTACGAAACCAGGGCCGTCTTTTAGTGCTCAACAGGGACTCTTTGATTCACATCTCTCAATCGATTATCATTATGATTATTATCATAATTATGAGAGTTTCACGTCGATAATATTATTCACAAACGAAATGGGTTAGTCATTAAGATTTTTTTCTCAAGTTGTCTATTTTCTCATCAGCTCACTTAAATTGTTTATAACTTTTGAGTACACATTTTTAGTCAAATTTACAGCCCAGAAAGTACTTAAAATATTCGTCATTATTATCGCTAGTCCTGTCCAACTTTTCTAGCTCGTTTAACCCCTTTTACTTTTCTATTTTTAGCTCTCGATTCTCGATTCTTCCTGTAGTTACTAGGGAATATCAAAATTGAATATTTTGAGATTTTCTTTAATTGGCAATATTTCGGTTTATATGTGAAAAAATTGTGAATTAGTCCATTTTGACCTGCCGCCTTATAGACGAATTCCGACGGAGATGGGGGAAGAATCGCTGAGTTTCACGAACTGCCCCGACGCTCACCGTGGCTTTTAAAATTAATTTGGAACCTTGATGTTAATGTTTGTTTGTTAAGTCATCTCATCTAGCTGAGAACCTTCACGCTGTTCTGTGATTGAGTCAGTCGGAGCCGCGGCGAGCCGAGAGACTTTTGAGTTTAAATCGTGATTTTTTTGTTTCGTTCCGGTGAGCGTTCCGGGAATAGCCATCTAGCGCCCATTCTGAATTGTGGGCAAGTTGAGTTCCTGAGGACTGCGTAATGGACTGACGTATGCGTGACCTAGGAATATGACGTCACAGCTTTTTGACAGGGCCACAAGGCCCGGACACTGGGTTGAGCGATCGAGTTGTTCATTTGGTCGTTCGTACTCGTCGATCATCGGTCGATGAGTATTTTAGCTTGACCATCCATCGACTGACCCTCGACCAGGTATTAGCCATCGACCGAACGAATAAATCGATCAGTGACGGGAGTTGCCATTGACCGAATGAACAATTCAATGAATCGAGTTACTATCGAGTCACCACGAAGTGAGCTCCTAAGGTTCTGAAGAAATGAACCTAATTATCAGTTTCTGGTATAATCCGTTCCTTCATCCGAGGAACTAACATCCCCCGGCAGAGACTAACGTATGTTCTTAACGTTTCCTAGTGCAGCATCAACAGCGCTGAATAATACCAATATTCCCGTCGTTGAAAAAAAAGGGCAACGTTTTTTCTCACCGATCAATGTCTACTATAGTATACATCTATTACTGTAGAGTATAGGAATTTTTATTTTTTACAGAATTTCCTATATACAGGGTGACCCAGTTAAAACAGCGCATCTGAATAATTCCTGAAGAAAGGACTAAATGAAAAAATGTTCCATATGAATGTTCGAGGGTTTCGAGGGAGACATCCGATATTAGCTTTACTTTACAAAAGCATAAAGCGCACATTTTCAAATGCCAACCATACATTTCACCGCTATGAAAATTGTTCCTCTTAACGAGACATTTTCAGATACCTGGCATTTATGCTGATTCCTTCGATTTCACTCCAAAAATGCCATAAATTCAGGTTACGAGGCCAAATTGGAAGTTTAGACTTTTCACACAGCTTGAGATCTGACAGATTAGTTTTTTCATTTGTTGATCAACAAGCTGTGCCCAAATGTAAACAATAAACAGTTTTCAGGTAATTCAATGATAATTATCAGAACGGATCATTTATTTTTACCTTCTCAACAACACAAATTTAAACCTCAGCTCAGTGGCTTTACTTTCTGGTTATTTTGTACATCATGGTTTATTCATCTAACGAAGAAATAAGGAGTAATGTTTACATTTGGACACAGCTTGTTGATTAACAAATGGAAAAAATAATCTACCAGATCTCAAACTATGGGAAAAGTCTAAACTTCCAATTTGGCCTCGGAACTTGTTTTTATGGTTCTTTTGGAGTGAAATCGAAGGAATCAGCTTAAATGCCGAGGTATCTGAAAACATCTCGTTATGAGGAGCAATTTTTATAGTGGTGAAAAATATGGTTGCCATTTGAAAATGTGCACTTTGTGCTTGCAGTTTGCAAGCGTGAGTTCTCAAGCACAAAGTAAAGCTAATATCGGATGTCTCCCTTGAAACCCTCCAATATTCATATGGAACATTTTTCCATTCAGCCTTTTTTTCAGGAATTATTCAGGTGCGCTGTTTTAACTAGGTCACCCTGTATATAATGTATTGTTACATGTGTTGCTCGATCAATTCTTACCGATATTATTGGATTCTTTAAAAAACAATTTCGTAATGATGGAGAATCACAAAAATCCAATGAATAATTTATGTTTTGGAACACTTACTGATAAGAGCAAATACAAAATTACCGCCTACATTTCTAATTTCAAAACGAGCTTTCGCAATCCATTCACTGAACGTGATCATGTGAAGTTTGCAGGAAAATTACAAAAAAATGGGAATAATTACTTGAAAAGTAGCTTACTTTAGAGACAAATGGAATGAGACTAATTGTCATCGATTTTTTCAACAAATGTACCCTCCTTCACCGTTAACTCTGTTACAGGCATTCTGGAATTTGATGATAACAAAATGACCAAAAAAGAATTATGTCAAATGAATCAAATAATTTCAACTTCAAAATAGAATGTTTAATTCCCCTCTTCTGTAACCAAGTTTTATTTTTCGGTTTTATCTCCAAAATAAAGTCTGAATTCTCGTGCTTTTCTATAAAAAATGCAGAATTATGAAATAGAGGAATAAATATGGAGGGACAACTGATATCATTAAAAAGCTTGAAAATCAAAAAGATATGGACAATAATTTTCAATTACAATCAAATCCTATACACCACTCAGAATGCATGGCAATGAATCATCGAAATAAACCTTTCAGTGGACTTTCTGCCTAATCATTCGGTGGCATCATCTCGCAAAGATTCAGAAATATCACACTCATCATTGAACTTCATTGTACTAAGCAAGCATTGCCTTTAATTGAGGAATTTCACGGGATTCTTGTATTAATGTCGTGTAAGTAAGAGCTCAGCAATGCTCATCAACGGAATAAGCACTGCAACGTCATTCAACTTTAGTCTTCCCAATTTATACGAGAGCGTGGATAAAACCGTTATGAACTAACAGGCGTTTCTTGCTTTGACTGATTTCAAAATGTAACGGTATTGTAGTGTGGCGGCAGTAATAACATCGAAGAGTGAGACAAATAATTGCAATAATTACGAGAATTCAGGAAGTCGAATACTCTCACTTGTTAATTTGAACAGTTCGTCTATGAATTCTATCTTGACACTCGTCTTTTAGTGAGTTTTACATTTTACTGCTCATTAATTTTGATGGCATCAATTATCAATCATCCCCCGTTCCTCCACCTTTAGAAATCCGAAATGGAGTCGACCTAATAATCATCTGATCTTTTTCGAAGTAAAGCTGAAAATTCCAACTTTACCTCGAGAGGCGCCAAACTTGGGACTTCTCATTAACAACTGTCCGATCCATCGTTACAACCACCCAATATAATGTTCTTCCATTTTGATGACAATATCATCTGTCCTTGAGGTCTTGCCTCTGGTTGAGAACAGCACTAAACTAAACAGTTAAGGAAGATGACAAACAGTTCAAGTATCAACCACTCATTTCAAGCTATACCACCTCAATCGAGGACTTAGAATGGAATTAGTTGTTCGCATTACTGGTTCCTTGAAGGAAATAAAGTGGTCGTTCATGTTTGTCTTCAAAACCATTTCGGCCTTTAGGCATGAATCCTTGGTGTTCACTGGCCACCTAAAGAACGCTGTCACTCTGACTCCCGTTGTTTATGTCAACCGCATGATCGTAGAGTTTAATAGAGCTCACCCTCTGGTTGTTGGATTCCGAGTTCACTAATTCAATATGTCTCTAAATACAACTCAAAATCTTCATTTACTAGACTAAATGCAAGTACTGTTGTGCTATTTTAAAAATCTTGCTGACCGTTCTTGTCAATGTTGGAATTATGAATGGTCTTGTTAAAAGCTAAGAGTAACGAGTAGAGGTACCCGGAGGGTTGGATAATAGGGGTTGAAGAAAGTGGAAGGGGAAAGGCCCACGATAAGTAATTAGTCAGTTTAGTTGAGGGATGGCTCTTAAAGGTTGGAGTTAGAAGGTGAGTGAGTAGGAGTGCTTATGGAGCTAGTGGAAAGTTGGGGGAGTTGGGAAAGTCCCAGATTAGGCTCGCGATACTGATGAAAGTAACGAGAAGCCAATCAATGGATTGAGGACAAGTTATCAAGTAATTGATAGGGATTTCGGTAATGGAGGGCTATTTCGCAGTTATTAAATTGTACTTAAATTTTTGGAAAGGGTCTCTGGGCATTGACATATGAAGGAGACAATAGAGAAATGTGCATCATTGTACACCATTGTGCACCTTCTGGGGTTCACACCAGCCGCCTTCCCGTCGCGAACCCTGGGTAATGCTAAGTGCTAGTGAAGTTTGTTACACCTTACACCTTACCGCACATTGAATTGAATTTATTCCAATTTTTTTTTTCAATTTTATGGGGCAGCGTTCATATACAACCTAACTGGAGGGAGCGTTACTCTAGAACGATTACGAGAAGTTGGTATATCTCAGTTTACTGGGCTTATCAGAATTATTATTATAGTATTTTGTATTTTTTACAGATAAACGAGATCGCAGAACGATCACGATGGGTTCTAACTTAACCTCGAAGACTGTCGTCGCTAATCGACGGCGAAAAGAATTCTTGGCTCTCCTTTGGTAGAGCACGTGTTATTTGATTGGTACTCATCAATGATCTTACTGACTCTTGCTAGCGTATCTCCACACTGTATCCCCATTATTGATCGGAATCTTGAAGTAAGAGAATCGAGCATTCATTGATGAGGAGCGATGGTAGTAATTGACGGCTATTACTTTATTACACGGGCAGATTTATTTCGATGTGAAGCAATGTCAAATGATTGGAAATTATTATCAATTTATTAAACCGGTCTCATGACGTTCTCAAACTGTCCAGTAATTCAGATTGCTTCAAGTATGCTTCTGAGTAAATATTACTTTGCATGTATCGTTGGCCATACAGAACAAAGAAATGTTCATTTAGCAAGAATGGTGATGAGGACCTTAAATATTCCAGAATTTAAATTCCGTGAGAATGATCATTCATGAAAATCGATGGGTTTCCATTTTCCATTGGATAAACTCTATGCATAACTTGAAATTATGAATGATGATAAGTGGATGTGAAAGACAGTTGGTATTCGCTATCAGCATTCATTTTCAGCTACATCATTAAGCCTTCTGTGAATGGTGGTATATAATTAGGTCAATAACCACAATTCAATAAAATTTGAGTGACCTCTCCAAGATTTTCTAGAAAAGTTTTTATACAGTCTTTTTAAAGGTTTCTGGTGGCTCATGTTAAAGAAAAGAACAGTAGAAAATATTTCCAAACGCCCTTTCCCGCAATCGTATCTAATTGTATTATTCTATATTGTTTGAATAATTCTAGTAATCAGAATATATATATTCCTTGATGTGTTTTTCATTTTTGTCTCTGGATTTCCCAGAATGCCACAGAATCCTTACTCATTATAGTCGTTTGCGGCTTCACTAATTACGGACGAAAACAGGCATTAAAAATTATGATCTTGGGGTGGGACGAAAGGTTATAATATGTAATATGTCGGCAATAAAGTTTCAGGAGAGAATAATGATGATTAGAATCTAATGACGTACATATAACGAACTACTTCCCCCAAACCTCAAAAAAATTCTCCAACTTTGACAATTCCTACAACAACGGGAAGGACTGGAAACCCAATTACCGACATTTCAAGTTGGCCACAAGATCCTAATTTTAGCGAAATTATATCTTTCTCTCAATCTGTAGAAATCAAATTTATAATTCAGGCGCGCTTTTATATGCAGCGCCGTCGCGGCCGTATCGCTCACTCTCATAAAAATTCCACATAAGAATGCATCATTCACACGTCGTCATTACATTTTTTGCACGTCCGCCGCCATGACAGTTTCCAATGTATGCTTGTTTTTGCATTAAGAAAATGGTTATTGAATTTTACTCTACAATTTTTTTTTCTGTCATCATGTTCTACTGTTGTTTAAAAATGTTTTGTCGCGTTTCATTTCTCTCATACCGCACACACCCGAAAATTGTCGTACTTTTTGACTTTAGCCACGACATAAAATAGCATAAGACATTAGACCGATAACTTTCGTAATAAGTAGGGAGTTACGACTTGCGGGTTAGCCGCATCTGGCTACCGGTTATGCGACGAACTTCATACTATGGCAGTGTTTATTCATACATACCCTGATAAATTTTACGACGGATATATGGAAAATTTTACCGTCGATTTTAGGAAATTCGTACTATGGCTATAAAATAGTTGTCGAAAAAAGGGCAATTGAAAAAAAAGAGATTATGAGGAAAGCAAACCTGCAGAAAAGGCTAGACTCTGAGAAAATGATTCAATGATTTCCGAATGGGAAAAATGAATCGCAAGTGATGGTGTTTATGTATTGGCCCCAAGAATTCCGATTCACCGGTGAAATAATCGTATTATTTTACCACAGTAAGCGTCGGCATGAATTCATAGCAAGGCTTCTACCGAAAAAAAAATGACAATTGTCAAAACTTCAGATCTTCACAGATTCTCTCTCCTGGCGGACTCGTTGATTGAACAATCGAGTTGCTCAGTTTGTCGATTACCACTTGAATGGATTTCGGTTTGAAATTCAATCGATAGAATTGGACTTGAATCGACCGCATATGAAGTTAATTACAAGAGAATTTCGAATGGGACAAACGACCGAGAGGTTGCTTGCTCATGGACGACCCAAATATCGACCAATTTAGTTATCGTTTTAAAATAGATTTTACATTTTTAATAAGAGAATCAACTAATTCTTCAATCGATTGAGTCTCGATTGTTGCCTCTCACCAAGTCAATCGATCTCCAATCAATCAGTAGTTCAATCGTTTCAAAGTAGTTTTCTCATTCTGATTAAGAGAATCGACTGATCCTCCAGTCAATATTTCGATAGTTTCCTTTTCCGAAGTCGATCAACCCTCAATCGACCACTTGATTAATTGTCGGATCGCAATGGATCTTTCCTTACCGAAATTCTCTTGTAATCGACGCCGTGTGTAGTCGATTCATATTCGATTCTATCGACTGAAATTCAAATCGATATCCACTCGAATGTTAATCGATAAACTTCACAAATTCGCTTCTTCAATCGAATCGTAAACGAAAGATTGCCGTATTTTCGAATAACTAGAGATCGTAATCCAAGAACTGAAATTATAATCACATGAATTCCTTTGTATTGTGGTATTGAAGGTAATGAGAAAGTTCAGCTGGCGAGAGATGGATCCGATGACCTGATCGAGGAAATCAAAGTCCTCTCTTCCGATTTTAGACACCAATTTAGAACAGAAGAGCGCCGAGAGACTAATAATAAATTAGTAAACCTAACAACGTCTGTTATGAATATTTCAACCTCTATTACAAAGACTTTACAAGACCACGGAACAGAAATTGTAAATTCTCCAGAGAGGTTATAATGACTCCCAAGTCGAATATGTGGTTCTCCCCAATCCTACTTTGCATTTATGTTATCCTTTTGTGTCCTACTTAGCCTTTTTCAGACATATCTGACTTTATAATGCTTTAATATGTTCTAATAACTCCTCAGGATTGATGAGACCAGAAGTCAGACGCCGAATCGGAGTGGTTGGGATTTGGAAAAACTCAGAAGATGTTGCTCGTATTTTTTTGAGTCCTAGCAAGTGCTAAAATGACACATCACCAGAGGTAATAGTCCCAAAAATGATTGTATCCTTTTGATTCCTTGTCAATCCTCAAACGAAGCATTTTGTTGGGAATTCGGGAGGTCTGAATATTTGACTCTAGCTGTAAACCGAACTAGAGCCAATCACTACCGTCTTGCAGCATTCTTGGTTAGAGTGAGGATCATCAATGATCCCAGGCTGCTCTTGTGGGGCAGCAAGTCAAACGGTCTATCATATTCAATAGGAGTGGCAGAAATTGCGACAACCGACAAGTAAACTTTGAGACAGACTAGCTACAACATAATGTTCTAAACATCAAATAACCCTAAAATAGACGACAAAATAATTATCTGATAGTGTAAATTATTCTATATGAGGAGGCCACGTGAAGGCAATAAAAAAAATATATTATAAAGTAATTTCCAATAAAGTAATTTCTAAAAGAAAGTAATTTCCAATAGACACTTCAAGATTTCAGCGAAAAATCAATCACAAATTGAAATTCCAGTCCGTGACGCTTGAAAAGTAATAGAAATCCAGACAATTCGGTTGATAATATTCCTGAATTTTCAAAACAATTGGTTGATTACAGAGTAATTTCAAATCAGTAGGTTAAACATTAGTAACTGAAATGCCCCAAAAAATATGGAGTGATCTCTAAAAATGACGTGCCAGTCTCTGAAAATTATGGCCATGTAGTTCTTTATGAATTTTTCCGATCAAATACTAAATATTAATAAAAGATCACATGCAATTATCGAAGATAACGAAAGAAGGATAATTGAACATCATAACTTGTGATAATTGGAAGAATCAATTCGTAAATGTAAATTTTATTTTCTGAACCCATTACAAAAATTGCATGTGAAATAGCCACTAAATAAAAGTAAAATAAGTAAATAAATAATAATGGGTGAAGTAATGGGTGAAAGTAGTTGATTCAGAAAATGCATTAAAAAGTCCAAGAAGCTAAAAATATAAAAACATTCTTAGATCCTTATTTTATCAATAATTCTTCCCATTGCTGTATTAAAAATAGTACCGTAGCATAATGACAGCGTATGAAATTGTGATCGGGATGAGAAGGAAACCGATATCGAATTGTTAGTTCCCAACTGGGGGCTTATTTAGAAAAAAAAAAACTATCACTGAGAGCTTCTTCAAAGAAGTTAAGAAAGACTGGAGAACCGTAAATTCTAATTTTCCAATTTCTAGGCTGAAACGTGAGAGAGTACATCGCAAGTAATTGTGGTCTGATGTCGGCGAAATGTTGCCTAAAATCCAGAAAAAGCGATTACTCTTCGTTTATTCGTTACGACCCTTGTCTCAACACTTCGATAATGCAACAGGGGTTTCAGGAATCAGCGGTACGGCTGGGATTGGCCTCCGTCAAGGATCTAATTGAATTTACAGATAGGGAATTTGAGCTCAGTTAAGATAGAAGGAAGCGAATGAATATCTAAATGATTATGATAACGGTAAATATGAACACGTGCATCTCGTAATCATTAAACATGACTAGTTCGCAATACATCAAGTTGGAACCACGCGAATAGGTGATATAAACTTGCATGAGAAGTTAGAAGTAGTGGGCGTCCGCGTTTATAGCCGTGGGTCCTATTGCGCTTCGTTTCCCAGGGCCGTTACATCGTTATTAGCCTTCTAACATACGTTAACAAGCGTTTCAGAGAATACACCCCGCTGGGTTATTAACGATAACTCGGATTTTTCCTTTTACTCCAATGAGTGGCTCACTTGTTGGGCTCGGAAGGTGTTTCTTAGAAGGTACCCAGGGATCAGAGTCAAATATTTGGTTCTCTCCAACCCTATTTCCCATTCATTTGATCCTTTTGAAGTCTCTTAATCTTGGTTAGATCTATCTGTATCTATGATACCCTGACAGGTTCCAATAACTCCTCCGCAATTTATTCTTTAGTTCTAATCGGGTCTCTTGACAACACTTGGAACCAGGCGAGACCTGTTCAGTTCCGTCAACACTCTTTTTTTTTTACTCTAGCTTGACTAGGGGGTCGTACGGGAGTGATTTGAGACCACTTAGGGAGGTCATATAGAGGTTAATGAATGAAAAAGAAAAACCAGAACTCCAGGACTAAATGACTTTCTGTGGAGTAGCCACGCCGCCTGACAACGTTCTATTAGAGGTTTCGAACATTTCGTATAGAATTTGCGAGATACGATTTTCTATATAATTTTATCTATGGCGGGAAGCTTTATTAAAGGGAGGGCTGTAGGAAAAGTTTTTGCAATAGGAAAATTAAGAATGAGGTTTGGCTGTTAACGTTGAGGATCATATATGAAGAGAGGGCTGGAAAGAATCCTGAGAAATCTTCGGTGAAGAATCCGTAAGATTTTTGTCAAAAAATATGATTTTATTTTTTGCTGAAAATTTCTATTGGGTTTTGTCGCAAATGTTCTCAGGATTCTTTTTACCGATCTCTTCATTTATGATCCCCAATGTGAACTACTAAACCTTCATTGCAAAGCTTCGCGTAGAAGAACCACCCTTTTCTAGAACTCTCCCTTTAACGAAGTCATCGCTCTTTGAATGATTCCCCCCGGCACCCCCTCATTCGAAAATTAAATATTCCTAGGGAGAGGGAGGGTAATATGTGCGTCGGACTGACTCGAAGCCGATAGAATTCTGAAGGCTTTACTCATATTCTTTTTGATTCTAACAATTGTTAGAATAGTACATAACCAGAAGTAAGGAGGCTTGGCAAAGAATTGAAAAGAGGTGTTCTAAAAATGATTTCGTATAATTGATTCCGTCTTAATCCTCAAACAAAATAGTCTGTTGATGACTTGGAAGGTCCAAATATTCGACACGAGCGAGCCCTTTCTACACCCCGGAGACTACGGATAACAGCATACGACTGCTGGAACGGCCCAAAAGACTCGTCCTTGAAAATAATATTCATTAAACTTACCTTCGCAGGTAAATTGTCCATAATGTTTACCGCTGCTCTTGTCACCACAAACGACACACTCGATGTTCGACGATTTATCAGTCTGTGAGCTTCCTGATTGTGAGCTATTTGCTTGACTGCCGGGTGTCGTGCTGGGTGGTAGTGGATCCCGTGGCGTTAATACGCCACCCACCGGCACGAGACAAGCTATATCTTCAGGCGTTGCCGATGGTGTGAGATGGGTAGGTGGCATCGGTGGCGGACATACTTGTAATGGCCCACCAGCATTATTACTACCAGGTCCACCTTGATTACTATTTTGATTACCACCACCACCACCACCACCACCACCACCACCACCAACTAAACCCGTAGATCCAGGATCACGGGGTGTCCACGAGGGTGGCGGGGCTACCAACGCCATCGAGGCGGTGGTGCCACGGGGTGGAAACCCCAGCTCCAATGTGCCGGTGAGCTCCGGATGATGATGTCCCGCTGGTATACGACCAGGGAACAGGCTCGCCGTCGCGGGCGGATACACCACCCCGGCGGTCGCCAGGGCGTCCGCACCACCTGACCCCCCGCGAACCACCCTGATTACCTTATCTGTCACCCTGGTTCAACTCAAACTCTCCACTACCAAGCAGTTTATCTGGCTGGTACCCCAGTTGCTACAGCACCTGATGCTGCTGATGGTGTTTATTTTCCGTTCAATGGTGTACACTAGCGGATACACTGATAATATCGCGATTCAGTACTGACACTCACTAACTATTATGGAATGTTCATAACTTCACTCATAGCAATTCTTTCAATGCGTCAACAATGATTCTAATATTTTTAAGATTACTCTTCCTTCGGTGGAGGAAGATGATCGGGCGCGCGCATGGAGGCGCGCGTCCGCACACACCAAACACAAAATTGTTCAAGAACTGTCTAAGTTCCCAGAATCACCAATTTTTATTCCTCAATTTTATAATGATTCAATAACAAATTGATGGATAAAATAACAAGTCACCAGTAAAATCCTAACGGGTTAAAACTAATCACACCACAATTTTTCAAACACTCCACTTATTATTCTTCTTCTTGAAGGAAAAGGGCGAAGGAATGACAGGGGCACCAGACGTACCAAATCTCGACGTCATAGAAGGCAATAGTCGCGAGTTAGTCAGTTACACAGGACGTTATTTATAACTTGGTCTTTAAAATCGTCAGCCACGTACATTATTATAGATTCATTATTCATAATTCAACTTTAACTGAGTAGTTAGTGATGATGAGAGGTAATTAAAGTAAACGGATGTTTCTCGAAGACACACCAATGACGTATTCACCATCAATGTTGAAATGAACAAGCTCACTGATAACAACTGGCGATCGTCAAGATCGGCAATCATAAAAACAAATAACCACAACTGAAAAAAAATATCACACTCTATTTGTTATTATTTTTCTGGTCTCTTCTTCACTGGTGTGGCCACTTTACCTCGTTACTGGGGGCACACAAGAAAAAAAAAAAAAAACAGCGATAAAATTTACGAGGAACCACAAATCCCCGAACATCTCCACGCGACTATACTTAAGGCCGC